>JBBPNS010000048.1:0-31401 GCA_038090995.1 Boletus vermiculosus
CCTTTTTGGTGCCGGTCAACGAGGAACCAAATCGACTGGTTAACTGTTTTGTTTGTCCACTTGCTAGCACCATCAGTCTGTGGGTGGAAGGCACTTGAAAGTTTCAGCTTGATGCCTGTCAATTTATGTAAGGCCTGCCAGAATTTGGAAATGAAAAGTTTGTCTCGGTCGGAGATGATTTCGCATGGCAGGCCATTCTCGCGGTACCAGTGATCAAAAAATAGCAATGCAAATTCGGGTGCAGTGATGGAGTCACAACAGGGTACAAGATGCACGTCGGCACCCAGTCGGTCTGTCATGGTGACAAGCATATTGAACCCGCAATCTTTGGACAAAGGACCAATAAAGTTGATCGAAACTGAATCACCACGGCAATCAGGGATTGGTAATGGGTGCAAGGGACCAGATGGCGCAGTAGTGGGGGACTTGTTACGCATACAGTCAACACAACCGGGGATGTACGCTTCCATGAGGTCGCGACGCATGTGGGGCCAGTAGAAGGAGTGCCGCAAGGATTCGTATATCTTGTCCGCCCCAAAGTGTCCAGCGGCATCGTGCACGAGGTGGAATAGCGCCTCGTGGAGGTGGTTGACACAAGGGATCACGAGGCAGTCTAACAAGAAGAGCAGACTGTTTTTCTCAACAAGACCTGGCAAACTGCCTAGCAGGCCGAAGAGCTTCCTGCAATATGGATCCTCAGAGTACCCTTGCAAAATTTCTAAGGTGAGGGACTTATTGTGGGTGAGGACAGAGTATGAATTTGAGGCGACATGGTCGAAATCAACATTCACCAGCGTTGCTACTATATCTGGAGTCCCATACGCATTGGTAGTCTCGCTTGGTGCCTTGTTACGACGGCGAGAGAGGGCATCCGCAGTGACATTGTCTTCACCCTTAATATATTGAATCTCAAGGTTGAATTGAGACAGATATTCCAACCAGCGAGCCTGTCGTCACGAAAGGTCCCTCTGCATTAGGAACTGCTCGAGAGTATGATGGTCGCTATAGACGATGATACGGTTGCCAAGGAGTTCGGTTTGCCACTTCTCTAAGGCATGAACAATCGCTAGCAATTCCTTTTCATGTACAGGGTAGTTAAGTTCTGCCTGCTGGAAAGGCTCAGAGTCAAAGGCAACTGGTCAGGAGGACTGGAGGTCCTTTCCCCAAGATAGGACTGCACCTGAACGGCGATCGGAAGCATCACAAGTGAGAAAAATCAAGTTCTCACCAGGGTTATCGTGGTTGATGGTTGTCAGGCACTCAGGGCTGGTGATGAGTGCCTTGATGCCATCAAAAGCTGCCTGATGAGTGGAGTTCCAAGTCGGGAAAACCTTTTCTGCATCCTTCATCGTCAGGAGATTCAGGGTCATGGTGAAGTCGGCCAGATGGGGCAAGTGGTTGGCCAGGTACCTGACCAGTCCCAGGAAGGAGCGTACGTCACCCACGCTCTTGGGGACGGGCCAATCCAAAATTCATTGGACCTTCCTTTGGTCCGGCTCGATACCATTGTGGAGATATGGTGACTGAGGAAGTCAATTTCGTCACAGAACAAGGATGTCTTCTTGAGAGAGCAAAAGAGAGCACCCACTCAGAGGGCCTCAAGAACTGTGCGAACATTCCTCTTGTGCTCCTCGAGTGTCTGAGACCAGATGATGATGTTGTCGAGATATATGTGGCAAATCTTCCCAATCAGGTGACGCAGTCAAAAGAAGGACAGTTTCTGATGGTCTGAGATCACATCTAGTTGCACAATTTTCCATGCTCAGTGCTTAGGCACATCAGTGATCAACCCAGCATTGTCCATTATAAAAAATTTTCAACAAACTCTTTGGAGTACTCAACAGCCTTGCAGCACACATAACTAGGTGCTTTGAGTATCTACAACATATGTCAAATGGGAACCAGAGAAGAAATGATAATCTTACAACTGTTTCCATTTGATATGTTAGGAGGACCTCTATTGCTGTGTGTTAGTATATACAGTCACTCACAAAACTGTCCCAATATTTGCACTTTTTGATTGTTTATTAAATAGTTCTGAAGTATAAACAAATATAAACAAAGTGTTGGTATATAAATGGAAGCAGTTACTCAGGGATAAGTGCTGGTGAAAGGATTATATAATTCAGATTGGTAACCATGGAGATATATGCAATTCAAAACTAACACTCATTAGGACAATTATGTGAATATATTTAAAAATATCAGAATCTGATGCTCCACTGTTTCTATAGCAACCAACTATCAACAGATTGTTGCTATGGTGATGCTATCTATCATGGGACCTATAGTCAAGCTATTTAACCAAGATGAATATTCTCAGAACTTCACAATTCTCCCATGCATCCCATATCCTCTGCTTAGAAGGAAAATATCCTTTCTCTTGCCTCCAATAGTCTTTCTATTCACAAAATTGCCTCTAGAGCTGGTGTTGGCAGATTTACTACATCCAGAGTACTCCAGGACATGCTTCCTAATGGATTGGTTCCTTCTTCTGGATGTCCTTCAAAGCTTTCTACTCACTCTCAACAGTCTATCCTTACTCAAATTACTACTGGGAAGGCTTCTAATGCTGTTCAAGCCACCAAACACATTAACACCATCATCTCCAACCCAGTCTCCTCAGAAACTGTCAGAAGAGTCCTTAGGAAGAATTCATTCAAGGCTGTGGTAAAGAAGAAAAAGCCATTGTTTGGTGCAATACATAGGAAAAAGCACTTGAACTTTGCTTTGAAGTCCCAGAAGTGGACTGTGGAGGACTGGAAGAGAGTAATCTGGTCAGATGAGACTAAAATTAACAGAATTGCATCAGATGGAAGGCAGTGGATGTGGAAAAAGGCTGGAGAGGGGTTGATTGAAAGGGAGGTCCAGAGCACAGTCAAGTTTGGTGGAGGAAACATTATGGTATGGGGCTGTATGGGTTGGGAGGGAGTGGGGAGACTTGCAGAGGTTGAGGGGAGGATGAATGCTGAGCAGTATGTGAACATCTGGGAGAACAACTTACTGCCTAGCATGGAGGAAAGTGGAATTCCTCCAGAGGTTGTCATTTTTCAGCAGAACAATGATCCCAAACATACCTCCAAAAGGGCCAAGCAATGGATGGAGAATAATGATATCACTCTCCTGGACTGGCCTCCACAGTCTCCAGACCTCAATTTTATTGAACATCTCTGAAATCACATCAAAAAAGAACTTTGCCAATATCCAACACAGGCCAAGGAAGTTTAGGAGATATGAGATAGAATTGCACAGGTGTGGGGAGAGATAGAGCCAGAAGTGTGTTAGGGGTTGATTGAAAGTATGTCTAGAAGGGGGTTGCAGCAGTGCTCAAGGCCAAGGGGAGTCATACCAATACTAAAACCATATTTACCAATTTCTGAAACACACTCACATAATTGTTCCAATGAGTGTTGATTTTGAATTGCATATATCTCCATGGTTACCAATCTGAATTACATAATCCTTTTTACCAGCACTTAGCCCTGAGTAACTGCTTCCATTGATATACCAACACTTTGTTTATATTTATTTATACTTAAGAACTATTTAATAAACAATCAAAAAGTGCAAACATTGGGACAATTTTGTGAGTCACTGTAGAATACAAAAATCAAAGCATATACCTTTGTGCAAGGCTTTGTTTGCTTCTAACATCACCTCCTATATGGATGTCTTGTATGCATTGTGTGCCATCTTACCATACAGCCATCTGAGGTTGTTGATTATGTCATTTACTAATGTGCACTGCACATACAGTATGTCAATACATTTTTCATGTTCAATGGGCCCCAACTCTCTGAGTTGGGACCAATGTCCTTCTTATGTGTTCCATGAGCCATGACATTGGGGAACAGTAGTATCCACAGAGGTCCAAAGAAAGGGTGTGTATGATACTGACAATGACATTAATAATGATGAGATTGACTGATGGGAAGGGACAGTGTAGATACTGTACTGTCTCCAAATGCATAGAGTTGATCATGCCAATCCTCAGTTGGGGCTCTGAAAATATCCATTCATCTCTAGGATCTCAGAAGCTCAGTTTCAGGGCCTGAAGCCTGCTTGTGAATTAGAAAACAATCCATAAATGTTAGAACAGTACCTTATGCCAATAAAGTCAGATTGTGAGAGTTGTTGCGGAATAGACCATGTATCCACAATGCCATGGCCAGTGTTGATAAGTGTTGTACCCAAGACAGGTGGGCCATCTGTAATGCTGTAGCCTGAGTAATTGTTGACAAAGACCTGTGAGCCCACATAATTGTTGATGAAAGCTGTAGCTAATGGAGAAATTTGCCAACTATATAACTCAGATGATAAGATTCCTCTCATTGCCACTCAAGCTGCCCAGCCTGTCTGTGATGGACTTCAGTGGAGCAGAGCAGGGCACTGACATTGACACATACTGCAAGCTCAGTGCCAATATGATAATCAAAGATATGGAGCACATGCATGCATGCAATATGGAATGTGAATGTCTTAACAAACTATATCTGGACCAATGGATGGCACATTTTGTTAAATTGGTGTTAAAGACCAACATCTTTGAGAAATTTGGGATGAAATACACAGTGGAAAAGGAGGAGTACACTGCAGTGATGGAGAAATACTGGATTCAGGTTCATGCTCACTATGGCAAGGTGGCACAAAATGCAGCAGAAGACATGGACTCAGACTGGAAAAAGTGGTTACATACATGGAGTCCAAAATTGACTGGCTTCATATAGGCTAGATCAATAATGGACCAACATTTCTATTGTAGCTCCCACTGCCTGACAAATTTTTACTTCCTGGCATCTTAAGACTCTATATATATGAGTTGCCATCTAGGGCTGCCATAGATAATCAGATGATCAGATATACATAGTCAAATGTAGGGTTTGTAGTCAAATATTGTCAGATGCTGTGTGCTCAGAGTCTAATGTTAGATGGTTTAGCTAAGAGTTAAATGGTTAGATGGTTAAAGTCAAATGGTTAAATGGTTAAAGTCAAATGGTCAATGTCAGATATAGTCAAATAGTCAGAGTCAGCTGTGATCAGATGGTCAGATGTGTTATATTTTCCTAGTACATTGTTTTGAGTAAGAAACAGGAAAAATATGCAAATCCCAGAAGCATACCAACCATACATATGTACTGTAAATGCATGTTTGAGGTGCATGGACAGTTCATATATCAAGTATTAGCAGATTCACAAAGCTTGATCAAACTTATTAAACAAGTACTAAATATACATAGTCATATTCATCCATATACAAACTATAACCAAATAATGTAAAATATGGGCTGTGAAATCAAAACAACTTGATCATATGAGGTATGCAATTGAAGAGTTGTAGATTCAACAAATTTGACACACCAAGCTATAATATTACACATAGACTAATTGTATAATATCATACATCTTTTAATTGATTTATATCTCAACAACAAAAATGTATACTATTTTTGTAATGTTGTAGTTTGGTATGTAAAATTTGTTGAATTGACTACTTTTCAAATTGCATGTCTCACATGATCAAGTTGTTTCAATTTCATAGCCTATATTTTACCTTTTTTGATTACAGTTTGTATATAAATGAACACAAATAAATATAGCATGCATTTAGAGCATATGTATATAAGAATATCTATGATTTTAGGCTAAAAAACCAGACTGCACTGGACTTTAAAATACAAACACCAATGTTTGATACTTATTATACATGTATTCATCCATATAAAAACCTGTAATTAAAACCCAATATAGGAACTTTGGAGTAAACTCACAGAACAACTTGATGATGAGGCATGAAATTGTATTAAATTAGCTCTGATGTATATAAAAATTGTATACATAATTAACCTCTAAAATTATAAATGAATTGAGCTCCATGACATCAGATATCTCTTAAAAACTCATTATCACACAATTTTATAGCTGACATTGAATATATATACTTATTTAGGATGTATATATATCTACTAAGGTAATGTGTGCTATTTTGTAATGATATATATATTTAAACCATACAACCAATTCTATGTATTGTTATATTCATGTATACATATTTTATCTATTGGACTATTTGCCCATTTTGGCTCATTTAGTTTGAATATACTATATACTGTATATAAAAATAGACTGCATTGATATGTAATGTGTATTCATGCATGATTTTATAGGTTGACTTTGTATACAATGTTTATATACATCAGAGCTAATTAATACACTAAAGTCCAGTCCAGTCCAGTTCAGTCTGGTTTTTTAACCCAAAATCATAGATATTCTTGTATAACATAAACATATGCTTCAAATACATATATGCTATATTTGCATCTTTTGAAATGAAATAACCTAATAATTCTCATTTTCCAACCAAAATCTTGCTTTAAATCAGCCCATGTTACAAACAATATGTATGGTTGTTTTGATATCAATGATTTCCAAAAAGTAAAAGACATCTGATAAAATTTATGCAATATACATTTTAGCCATCCATTACTTATGTATAATGAACATGATATAAAATATTAGTACCAGTGTTGCTTCCACCTTTATATACTTCCATATATATACCTACCCTATGTAAGATAGACAATTGAAGTGCGTCAACAGTTCATATATAAAGTATTAGTGAAGTCACAAAACTGATCAAGCTTGTTAAAAAAGTGCTAGATATACATATTTGTATTCATCCATATATAAACTGTAACTGAAAAAGATCAAATATGGGCTATGAAATTGAAACCACTTGATCATATGAGACATGCAATTTAAAAAGTAGTCAATTCAACAAATTTGACATATCAAACTACAATATTACAAAAATAGCATATATTTTTATTGTTGGAATATAAATCAATACAAAGATGTATGATATTATACAACTAGTCCATGTGTAATATTATAGCTTGGTGTGTCAAATTTGTTAAATCTACCACTCTTCAATTGCATACCTCATATGATCAAGTTGTTTTAATTTCACAGCCCATATTTTATATTATTTGATTCTAGTTGGATGAATATCACATGTGAGAGCATATTAGAATATCCCCCAGTATATCTTACAACAGACAATGTCCCAATGACATGAACACCAACCAGCCATCTTCTTCTT
This sequence comes from Boletus vermiculosus, assembly GCA_038090995.1. Classification (NCBI taxonomy): domain Eukaryota; kingdom Fungi; phylum Basidiomycota; class Agaricomycetes; order Boletales; family Boletaceae; genus Boletus; species Boletus vermiculosus. The sequence goes on from JBBPNS010000048.1 coordinate 7,100, forward strand.
GTGCCACCTGCCTACTACTATGCAGCAAACCACCTAAGTAGTGCAAATAGTAGGTGAGAGCTTGCCATATACTCCAAACTGACTAACTTTACTATAGATCAGTTTTGTCAGAACACTCTGTTTTCACCTCTTCACATTCTTCACAGAAGTCACAGAATACCATAGAATGTTCTTGACACTTCTTCAATTACATACATCTCTTAGTTAGCATACTTCCAACAGTATATGTACTTGCATGTATTGTAGTATTGTTTCCCTAGAATTAGAATTGTCTTCACTTCAGAGCATCCCCTGAGGGTTAGCCCTAAGGCCTCTTTGAATGGTCCTGATATAATTCTATTCTCATTTCCTTACCACTTTCCCTCTTATCCTTTATCCTTGCCTCTGGCAGCAACCTTCTTGCTCATTGTTGTCCCCTCCTCTTCTCTTTACTGCTGTGTATACTTGAATCCCAGCATTAAGGGAAATCTGTCGCCTAAACAAAAACTAGGATTGGAATAATACCAAGCAAACATTAATTGCAGCCTTTATGCTGCATATATAGTCATCCACCATCTAAATAAAGATAATGTTGTTCTGCCCATAGTGCACCAGGGCTATTCCATCTGAGATCCAGAAGAAAACTTGATCTACACACTTAGTGAATGTGAGAGCATTATTCATTGCTACACATTAGTAGTGCCAACATCAAGCATCTAGCTCTGTCTACCCTGTTACGGTCATAATCAGATAATCTTTTTCTTTATCTTATCGGATCACGTGATAGTCATGTGTGCTCACCAGTACCCGTTTCACTTTCTCTAGAGCCACTAGATGGACTTGCGCATGGACGCACTTTGTTTCTTTTTCTCTTCCCTGATTGGATCTGAGATCCAATCCCGATATGGTTATATGATTTCTCACGTTCATCTCCATCATGCTTCCATTCCACTCCCATGATCAATATGTGTATTTAATCACCGCTCCTTCCATTCCACATGCCTATGCCTCACGTATTTAATTACCGTTACCCTATGCCCTAGATCAGTAGATCTAACCACAACATGTACATACATAGTATGCATATAAAAGACCAGAGGACTACGGCTGGAATCCCCAGTCTAGTCTCTTTGGATATTCTCATCTAAAGCAGGACTCAGGAGACCCTAGGGCTCACTTCGTATTCCCCTTCACTTCTTTCGACTTGATATCAATCGTAGTTTGGTGTTACCTGAAGCATAGTTGCTTTGGTTCATTTCATACCCCCTGACACACTGAAGAAGCCTTCGAGCTTCTAGCAGAACCTTTACCCACTTTTCACCACATTCAGACTTGATCCTGGTTGAGTTGTCTACCTGACAAGTCAGCAGGAGCTCAGTTGTTGTGTCCCAAGAGGTTGAAGCAACCTTCTCCCATCCTACCCTTTCCAAAGCTCTCCATCATGCTCAGTGGTCTCTAGACAAGTACCCTGACATCCGACTACTATATTCCGCTCATCCCATTACTGACAAAGAAGTTGAGAGACTTACCAAAATCCATGAAAAAGTCATCTCTGACTCTTGACACCTTGGTTGGCACTACATTGGTGCTTTCAAAACCCACCTCATTCAACAAGCTCATCATCATGCTTGCAGGCCTCCTGGTTTAGCTCAACTGATTTGGAAAGCACTTAAGACACCATTTCTTCTTTAAACATCATCCATGTTCCCCTGTACTATAATGACCACCCAACCTATATTGCAAGCAGCTTTAACCTTGGAAACAGTGACTTCTCTTATCATCCATGCTCCCCAGGCTATGTGATCTATTTCTTCATTCTAGTCACACCTCGAATTCCGTGCATCCACACATCCATATCAGATTTCACTTCCTCAAACTCCCGGCAGTATTTTGACTTTCCCAGAGATCAAAGTGAGAGAAGTTCCCTATATCGATCACAAAGGGACACTGGAATCAATGACAAGGATGATCAAGGAGCAGATATCAGTATTTTTCAACCAGTATGGCAAATGGACCATGAACTATCTTCTCCATAGTTGTGGGGCTGGCCATTTACCATCAATTCCTTACAATGCTGTAGACATGCTACATAGTCTCCAGCCCCCTTCATACACCCATCCCACATTGAGATCATTAAGGAGTACCTCCCATCTCCTTCCTATCAAACCCACTCCATGACCCCAAATGCAGCAGACAGCAGAGTGCCATGTACAGGAGGGAGTCACAGCATCGATGCATATGCCCTGGCCTCCCATAGTCAAACTTCCTTCATTAGGAGGACACTTAGGGAAGAATTGCCTGCCCAAACCCATCTACTTTGATGGCAACAAGGAGAATTCCATCCAATGGGCATGACAAATGAGGATGTATCTGTGTTCCTTCAAGGAAGGAATTCTGCATGATCAACAGAAAATCACCATTGTCCTCTCCTTTCTTACTGGGAACAATGCTACAGGGCATTTCGCCAACTTATTTGTCATCCAGAACAAAGAATAGTTGGACCAATACCCTTTCAGCCTCTTCTGGGATGCACTCATAAAGATGTTCCAACCCAAGGCCCTTCAATGAGATGCAGAGAGGAAACTGTGTACTTTGAAACAGGGCTTGACCAAGACAATAGAAGATTTTTTCACCAAAATGAGTACTCTCATCATCAAGGCCAAATGGAATGTCCTCACACACAGAGTTCATTTTACCAAAATTGCCAGGAACAGCATCCAATATAAATACATTGAATTCGTCATCAGTCAAGTACCAGGGATAGTAGACAAACATGATGTCTGAGTCTGGGAAAAAGAGCTTATACAAGCAGAATACTCTCTTTGTGCATTGAGTGACATGAAGAAATCTTCCCTTCACACCTCCTGGACTCCATACCAACCTCAACTGCAGTCTCAGCCCCACCAAATGGTACCTGCAACCATTGCACCATTGAAAACTGCAGCCCCCACTTATTAGTATCATCCAAACGCCACAGGAACATTTGGCAGTACTGGTGCCCCAATGGACATTGGCAAGTTATGCACACAAGGAAAGTGCATCAGTTGTGCCAAAGAAGGAAAGGATCAAGCTTGGCCTTGCTCTACTCATTTCAAGCTGTGTCCTCGCCAAGTTCATACATTTGAGATCAACAAACATACCATAGAATATGAAACACATTGGGAACTAGCAGAGAAAGTGGTGGAAGCCACAAAGAAGGATTTTCATTTTCCCAATGTAGAGTAGCCCAGTCATCTACATCTATGAACAATAGTACTTCATCTTGTATTGCACCTAAGTCATTGCCATCAAATTCATTTTTCATGCTACAAATAGAAGAACCAACTGAGTTTGTGTGTGATGAGGCTGCTGAGCACCCTCCACTGACAATATTACAGTGCCCTAAAAAGGCAAAGAAAGCTATACTGGTTGGACCTCCAGTTAAAGAAAAGGGTACTGAAAGTCGAATGGTAGAGAAAAGGAGCAAGCACTTCTCATGGTTAAATATGATAGATCCTTGGTTTATGCAGTGGATCCAAAAGGTCTGTCAAAATATGGATGAAAAGAGAGCATTGGCACATCTTTGATCATTTGTATATGACACAAGAACAGTGAAAGTCACTCCTCAGCTGATCACTGAGATAAGTGTGATGTCCCCTATTGAGGCCCATCTGTCATTGCACAAGCTACAAAGCAGACCACAATATAAGAAAATCTTGAAAAAGAATGATTGTTCCTTGACTGTTCACATGAAAATGCTAATAAACAATGGAAAACATATTGAGGCAGATACTCTCATCAACTCTGGTTGTACTGGATTGACAATTGATGCCTCTTTTGTGAAATGAAACCACATTCCAACTCACAAACTTCCCTGTCCTATCTCCATATACAATGCCAATATACCCCAAACTCCAGAGGTGCAATCACCAACCTTGTTCTGGTAGAACTTTCCATCCAGGACCATGTCAAACAAATCTCCCTTGTGGTGACTGACCTTGGAACACATCTGTTGTACCTTGGTTACAACTGGCTCAAGTGACACAATCCTGTGATCAATTGGACCTCACAAACCATTTCCTTCTCATGTGAAGATCATATCCCCAATCTCATTTCTACTGATGATGATGACAACAATTCAGAGTATTATCAATCCTGGAAGAAGGGTGATTGTATCTTCAAAATTGACACCCTTAACTATCTCATGACCAGAGGAGTCGCCCAGGATTTGCAATCGAAGCACAAAAAGAGAAACACACAAAAACCTTTGAGAATATTGTTCCAGAGGCATATCATGCCTTCAAAGATGTATTTGCCAAAGAAACATTCGATGAATTACCCCCATCTTGACCATGGGATCATGCAGTTGAACTACTCCCTGGGGACCATCAAGTCGATTGTAAGACATACAACCTCACAGTTGACAAACAAAAGGAACTAGATGCCTTCCTTGAAGAAAATCTCACCTCCAGTCATATTTGACCCTCTAAATCTCCCTTTGCTTCCACCTTCTTCTTCATCAAAAAGAAGGATGGAAGACTTTGTCCCATACAAGATTATCAGAAATTAAACACAATCACAGTCAAAAACTGATATCCCCTTCCCCTTATTACTAAATTAATCAACAAACTCAAAGGAGCAAAACACTTCACCAAGCTTGACATTCAATGGGGATACAATAGCATATGGATAAAAGAAGGAGACAAATGGAAGACTGCATTCTGAACAAACAGAAGACTTTTCAAACCTCTCATAATGTTCTTTGAATTGACTAATTCTCCTGCCACCTTCCAAACAATGATGAACCACATATTCCGAGATCTGATCAATCAAGGAAACATGGTTGTCTACATGGATAACATTCTGATCTTCATGGACTCCATTAAACAACATCAGAAAATAGTCAGCAAGGTTCTTCAAATTCTCAGAGAAAATAAACTAAGTCTCCGACATACAAAGTGTGACTTTGAGGTCAATGAAGTAAAATATCTTGGACTCCTCATCTCACACCAAAAACTCTGAATGGATCCCACAAAAATAAAAGGAGTCACCAATTGGCCTGTTCCTAAGTCAAAGAAAGAAGTGCAAGGATTCCTTGGTTTCCTCAACTTCTACTGACAATTTGTAAAGGACTTCACCCAAGACCACTCAATGCTTTCACCTCTGAAAAAGTAGAGTTCATATGGTCAACTGATTGTCAAAAAGCCTATGATTCCCTGAAGGAGACCATCACCACTGCACCCACCTTTATCATGCCAGAAAATGACAAAATCTTCAGAGTTGAGAGCAACAGATCTGGCATAGACATTGGAGCAGTATTCTCCTAGGAAAAAAAAGGCCAATGGTATCCTGTCACATTTATCTCTCAATTGTTAAATGAAGCTGAATGAAACTATCATGCCACAGATTTAGAAATGGCTGCCATTGTATACACACTCAAAGAATGGTGCCATTACCTCTTAGATGCTAAACATGAGTTCAAAATTCTCACTGATCATAAAAACCTCAAGTACTTCAAACAACCACAAGATCTATTACGATGACAAGCATGGTGGAATCAACTCCTTCAAGAGTACCATTTCACAATAAAGCATCACTCAGGAAAAACAAACCTGGCTCATCCCCTCTCTCATCACCCCGATTTCACAGAAAATGTCAACAATAATAAGGATATCACTGTACTCAACCAGAAAGATTCTTGAGAGACAAGGGAGCTGCTGTGTGCTTTATTACTTTCAAAGAACAAATCAAAAATCTCCAGTCTTACACCAAGAAATTTGCAATCAAAGGAGTTAAAAAAGAAGACTCTCCATGGAAATTAAAAGATGGACTCATCCACTAGGGAAATGCCCTTTACATCCCTATGAAACCATCTCTTTGAGAAGCAATCGTTGTTCAAACCCATGATTATTCACTCTTTACAGGGGATTTAATATGGACAAGGTATTACTGGCTGTCAATGAAAAAAGACATTGTGTGTTACATTGTGGGTTGTGACATCTGTCAGAAAGTCAAAATCAAAGTGAAGAAAATGCAACTTCATCCAAATGACCCAGCTGATGGTCCATGGGAAACCATTTTAATTGACCTCATCAGTCCCCTCCCAGAGTTCAACAGAAAAGATGCGATCCTAACCATTATTGATGCCTTTACCAAAATGATCCACCTATTCCCCATCTCAACCATGATCTCTTCTGCTGGAGTTACCAAAGTATACTGAGATCACATTTTTAAACTCCATGGCACTTCCAAGAAGATCATCAGCAACCAAGGTCCACAATTTGTGTCATCATTTATGACTGTGTTACAAGAGCTTCTGCAGATTGAAGGGAATCCATCTATGGCCTATCACTCACAAACCAACAAACAATCAGAATGTTTAAATGCGTTAGTAGAACAGTACCTCCACATCTACATGAACCATTGACAGTCCGATTAGGTGGAATGGCTTCCCTTAGCAGAATTCACTCATAACTCTAAGGTTTCCTCTGCAACAAAGATATCTCTCTTCTTCCTCAATTATGGACAAAGTCCCCACATCAACATGACACAGAGGTCAGTAGCCAGAAATGGTAATGAAGAAGTGTCTGTTTTCATTGAGGAAATGAAGAGGAGTCACATCCAAGCAAAGAAAGCTCTACAACACACAGTGAATGACATGAAAAAGGATCATGACAGAGAAGCACAGGTACCATGAGAATACAAACCTAGGGATCTTGTTCTTCTAGAGTCCACCAATATCTCCTCTGATCAACCATCATGAAAACTTGATGATAAACACTACAGTCCCTTCAAAGTGATTGAAAAGATGGGAAGAGGAGCATATAAGTTGAAACTCAACTCAAAGTGGCAAGGAATTCACCCTGTGTTCAATGAATGTCTACTTCATCCATACATCAAGGGAGAATTTGTTATGACTATGACTGGGGATAGTTGTACAAGTAGATATGAAGCATAAAGCTGCCTTGAGCCTAACTCTTATTGGTCCTAACTTATAGAATACCTTCAGGCCTATCGGGATGTCTGGTGATGGACAATTAGGGATACCAGAAAGAGGATCCCAAGGTAGACAACAACCGAGAGTCCAAGATGAACAAAGTCAAGTGACCTTGACCTAGGCGAGAGTCTTGGATAGTGAGGTTGATAGCGAAGGAGTCTAGTTCTCTGAACAAAGGAGTAGAACCTAGACATGAGCCAATGTCAACAAGACACTGGTGGACGAGGACAGGAAAGGGATTCCTGGACAGGAAGTCAACAACAAAGGAGTCATTGACCAAGATGACCGATGACCACAGTAGTGGTCAGAAGGTTCTTGATGACAGTGACAGAGTCCTTCAATGAAGGAGGAAGGAGGGGAGGGCAAGGTAGAGATCAAGCAAGGGGAGAAGTTGCAGGAAATGGATGATGAATACCACAAGAGTAACCATAAGGTGTACACTTTAGGTGTCAGATCAAGGTTAGAGAGAAAAAGGCGTTGGAGAGGAGCTCCAACTTATATACCCCAGCCATAAGGGCTTTAGGGCAGGTATATCCTATCTGGGTAAGGTGGTCTGTGTGCAGTCTAACCTAAATATGGTAAGAGCCATATCTGTGAAAGGAAACCTGGTATGTGTATAGTAAGGATAAAGATAGGAATGGCAGGAGGGTGCTGCCATGGGAAGGTCATGAGTGAGGGACACGTCATGGGAATCATTGTGGCACAACACATAGTGATGGCATGTGAGTGGTCACAAGGGTGAATTGAGGTTGGAGCATAACACAAGGTGGGTGGTGATGTCAAGGTGAGATCTGGTCTCAACTGAGATGGTGATTGCCAAGGAGAGCACAGGAGGATGGCTGTGCGAGGGAGCACTGAGGAAGGGCAGTGCAGAGGGCTATCCAGGGATGATCTAAAGGACATAGCAGGGAGGCTATGCCAGGGACTGAGGATCAGGAGGGGCACAGGAGGATAGCTGTGTGAAACGTTACAGTTTTGGTGCACTCCTGGTCTTTTTCTCTTCCCACAACCCCATGCCCATCATGTGACCACTGCTGTCACTGGACCACCTGCCCTTGGCACATCCTAGCACTCATTTATGCTCAACGCAATGTATCTTACAACAGCCCAATATTGCCTTTCCTACACCATTCTCCCCCAGTGCCTTTTGACACAGCCGCCCTCTTGTGTCCCTATCCTGGATCCTTCCTAGATCTTCTCTGGATCTTCCCTGGATCTTCCCTCCTGGATCTCTCTGCTGCACTGCTCTCTATAGTGCTCCTCCACATAGTGGTCCTCCTGTGTCCTCTGATCCTGGATCTTCCCTGGATCCTTCCTGGAATATCCCTTGCGGATCTTCCCACCACACCACCTCCATCAGTGTCCTTCCACACAGCTATCCTCCAGTGCCCCTCCAATCCTCGGTCCCCAGCATAGCCTCCCTGCTACATCCTCCAGATCATCCCTGGATAGCCCTCCACACTGCCCTCCCTCATGCCCCCTTGCACAGCCATCCTCCTGTGCTCTCCTTGCCAATCACCATCTCAGTTGAGGCCAGATCTCACCTTAACATTGCCACCCACCTCATGTTGCGCTCCAACCTCAGTTCACCCTTGTGACCACTCACATGCCATCACTATGTGTTATGCCACAATGATTTCCATGATATGTCCCTCACTTGTGACCTTCCCACAGCAGCACCCTCCTGCCATTCCTGTCTTTATCCTTACTATACACATACTGGGTTTCCTTTCACAGATATGGCTCTTACCATATTTAGGTTAGACTGCACACAGATCACCTTACCCAAATAGGATATACCTGCTCTAAAGCCCTTATGGCTGGGGTATATAAGTTGGAGCTCCTCTCCGACACCTCTCTCTCTAACTTTGATCTGACACCTAAAGTTTACACCTTATGGTTACTCTTGTGGTATTCATCATCCATTTCCTGCAACTTCTCCCCTTGCTTGATCTCTACCTCGCCCTCCCCTCCTTTCTCCTTCATTGAAGGACTCTGCCACCGTCATCAAGAACCCTCTGACCACCTCTAGTGGGCATCTAGGTCTTTAGGTCAACAACTCCCTTGTTATTGCCTTTGCATACAGGACTCTCCTCCAGTCCTTGTCAATAACATCACATGGACATTGGCTTGTTTACAAGTTCTCAATGCCTGTCTTGAGAACTAGGCCTCTTCAGCATTGACCTTGCTACCCAAGACTCTCACCTAGGTCAAGCATCCCTCGTCATTTGTCACCAGGCTCTCCAATAAGCCTGAAGGAATCCTACAAGTTAGGACCAACAAGAGTTAGGCTCAAGGTGGCCTACACTTCGTGTCTACTTGTATGACTATCCCCGGTTGTAGTCATAACATGAAAGGATACTGATGGAGGTAGTGTGGTGTGAAGCTCTGCGAGGGATATCCAGGAAGGATCTGGGGACACAGGATGGTGGTTGTATGAAGAGACACCAAGGGAGGGCAGTGCAGGAGAGAAGGTGATGCCAGGCCATTGCAAGACACATCATGTCAAGTGTAAATGAGTGCTAGGATGTGCCAGGGGTAGGTGGTCCAGTGACAGGAGTGGTCACATGGTGGGCACAAGGTTGTGGGAGGATGAAAAAGACTGGGGGTGCACCAGAACTATAACAGAATTCACATTGCAGAAGAAACCACCACCTTCTCCTCCAGTTGTGTGATCCCAAGGTGAAGAACAAGAGATCAAGAGCATTGTTGATTCAAGAGAGTGAAGAGGGAATATTAAGTACCTCATCCATTGGAAAGGATTCTCTCAAGAGGAAAACAAATGGAAGAATGCTTCTGAGTTAGACATGCTGCCAATGCCATAAAAGACTTTTATTGTCTCCATCCCACCACTCATCACCCCAAGAAAACGATGAGAGTTCATTTTGCCAATATAAATGTTCCCTGCTCCTGTTTCACTTGTCTTGGTCTTCCTCTTCCTACTCCATCTCCTATGTTCTTAGATCCTGATTTTCTTTCCTTCTGTGAGAATATGGATTGACTATGTAATTATAGTTTTGATACTCCTCTCACTGACACTCCATATTTAAAAGGTGAAATCGTTGAAAGGGACTTCAACTTTTAAAAGGAGGGTAATGTTGGAACACTCCATTTTCACCTTTTCACACTCTTCACAGAAGTTACAGAATGCCATAGAATATTCTTGACACTTCTTTGATTACATACATCTCTCTGTCAGCATACTTGCAACAGTATACATATGTACCTGCATGTATTATAGTATTGTTTCCCTAGAATTAGAATTGTCTTCACTTCAGAGCATCCCCTGAGAGTTAGCCCTAAGGCCTCTTTGAACAGTCCTGATAAGTTTCTTACCTTGCTTTTACAGGGGGGCACACATTGCCTTGCTTATATATTCATGGACACATCAAGCAACATGTGGATATATCCTTGTAGCAATGTCATTGGCAAAGATAGGCCAATAAACATACTTATGGATTAAATCATCAATAATGCCGGTTTCCAACATATGCTGGAATCACCACATCTGCAGCCAGAAACCTATAAGCACCTTTCCACACAACTAACATATTGTTTGAGTCCAACAGCTCATGACTTGGAGGCACTATAACAGTGCATATATCCCTGATCCCCCAGGGATTGTCAAGTAGTTGAAAAAGAGGTGCTTGCTGATCCCAAGAATATAGATTTCATATGAGCCTTTTGCAATGAAATACATCAACCATATCATTTCTCTTGTTTCTGTCTACATACTAGATGTTCAAATTATAGCTACAGTGTATTCCTGATTGAATCTATAAATACATGTGGAAATGCTCCTGTCACCTCCTGCAGCTCTCTGATCACCACAGGAGCATCTTTCTGAGTCAGTCTGGGTCTTTCAAGTCGCTTGATGCCAGAACATGTGCCAAGCTTCAATGGGCATTTATGAAAAATGAGGAGTGGGGTTTTGGGATTTTCCATGAAATCATTGAAGATGAAACTAGGTTTCATCCAGTGAGTACCAGTTCTGTGGATGGAAAATATGTTGTAATTACTTGGAATGCTGTATAGAGTCATTGGTTTTACCATTGACTTCAATCATACAGTATGTTGCAGAAAGAGATGTTTGTATTATGGCTCATCCTTTCCTCACCCTTTCCTATCACCTCACCTTCCCTCTCTTTTGACCACCCAAGATGGGACCTCTTTATGGAGATCTTCTCCAAACTCCATCATCTGGACATCCCAGGCAATGCTTGGGTGGAACTTCAGATGAGAAGCTATTCAATGACCAGGTTGTACCTGGATTGCCTCACCCAGTCTGATTCCTTTCTCTACTTCATCCATCTCCTACTTTACTCACAGACACTACCTCCTATGTCACATGTCTCTTATATGTGACATATTTCCTTTATTCCACAACTTGGTTTATCTAGATGTGATATGCAATGCAACATGCTCTTATTACTATATATTTATATTTAGGCTCAGCTTAATGTTGTCAACTGTTCCTTGAGACCATCTCCTCTCTCACTTCTTTCTACCCTTTCCTCTCCTTTTATATCTCCTCAAGGCCAACCCTTGCAGCAAGGCTAGTAAGGTACTAGTTATCCATGATTTACATAACTCTATATGAGTTAACCTAGTCTTGAAGCTACTGCTGACATGAATTTATCCTGGAAGAGGATAGTGTGTCCAATAGCTTGCCTTTTTGCCTTTGCCATCAGCTGGATATTTCTCCATCACTAGTTTCATGTGGACCATAATATTGACTTCCCCTGTCTACCTCAACTCATTATAAATGCATGCTGTGACTTCCTGAGGATGCATGCAGCTGCAGTCCAATGGATTTTAAACACAAAAATTAAGGAAGTCAAAACCTTCACCAAATGCACTCTGGCTACTTGACTTCTGGTGGCAAAGTGGGGGGGACTCACAAGCCCAGTCAGAATATGCTACATGAATTGCATTCATGCTCTAACATGGCCCAAGCCCCCTCCAGGCCATTTGACTTAGAACAACCTTGTACTACATATGTAATACCATAACAGACATTAGTCATCAGGATATTGGGGAGAGTTTGAGATGACCTTAGCTAACATTATCATGCATACCATGTACACCCTCCTCTGTCATCTTAATACAACTATTGATCAGTTCAGTTAATCCCTGGGGGGGTTGGTAGCAATTAAAATTTATTATCACCTAGGTTACCAAATACAATATAATAAAGATATGCTGAATATTGTCAACACTGCCATGTTGCCCAAGCCTATCATCCCAGATAACTCTGCCATCTTGCTGCCCAAGCAGATCTGCATCATCAAGATGCCACCACCAGAGGCAGCATAATACTACCAGACAACAAAATGTTTATGTGTGATATGAGTGATCAACCCAAATAGGAAGGCATGTGTTACATTTATCGTCTGTCTTTGATGGTTTTCCTAATTAGTGCCAAGATACCACCAGATGTGAACCAATCACTACATGTCATATGTGCCCAATAAATTGGAGGATTGATCACAGCTACTCATGTATATCAGAACAAAGATAGCTGACTTCTCATATTGGAATAATGATAATTGGCACAATGACTTAGATTGACTTGGGGAATTGTACTTGTACTTATATACAGAGGTAAGAACAAAATGCATGTAGCTTTACTCAGAAATGCAAGTAGCAGCAGCAGCAGCAGCATTGCTCTCATTAACTTCTCCATGTTTCTTGTAAATTCTTGCAAGTGTACACTATTCTTGGATGGAAGGCACTTAACCTTGGTATAAAGTGAAAATATCTGACTACTAATGTGGTTTAGTGCTGAAACAATAATTTCAAATGAATTCATTCTTACCAACTCCACCAGATCTTTGTGGATCTCTGAGACTACCAGATCCCCTCCTCCACATGGGCTGATCTCTTAGATGAGTCACTCTTTGAGGGATAGGTTTGCCTCATCACCTCTGGGTACTCCCTCCTCATCACCTCCAGAACTCTCTCCTTTCATTTTACCTATGACTCTTACTTATTCACTATGACTCACACTAACACTGCCTCCTACATTGCCCTCTCTTTACAGGTGATGCATATCTCCTTTTATCCCTTGTTTACTTAGCACATGCTATGCAATGCAATGCGCTCCTACCTTATTTATCTTTAGGGCTCCAATCCCTGCCCTAAAGTACTGTACTATATATATTAGAGTGCTGCCTGTACCTTTCTCTTTCCTTAACCTTGATATATACTTCTTTATGTTGTCATACTTGTTTCTCAAGATCTCCTCCCTCATGCCTTTCCTCTTCTCTGCTTCATCCTCTCCTCTACCTACTCTGGGCCAGTCCCAGTACTGTTGACTTAGGTCAAGCCGTTCACCCTTAACTCCATCAGAAGTCAACCTAGAAAATGAACAAGACAACATGTTACACAAACATGTACCATTGTTATTCCAATTGTAACACTTTATGCACAACTGTTCTCCTGTGCTATCTGATCCTGGATCTTCCCCAGATCTTCCATGGATCATCCCCTTTCCCACACTGTCTTCCCAGTGCTTCCATGCACAGCTGTCCTCCTGTACTATCTGATTCTCCCTGGATCATCCCCTCGGACTATTCTGACACCACTCCTCTTCTTGTGTCATGTCCCAACCTCTCCCTGGTCACTTGACCACTCACATGCCATCTTAACATGTTGCACCACAATGACTCCCACAACATGCTCTCATGTTCATGACCTTCCCACAGAAGTACCCACATTCCATTTCTGTCATTTATCTCTCTAAACTGGTGCTGGATGGCTGTTTTATATTAAGGTCAGACTGCGCATGGACCATACTTACCAGATTTGGATATACCTGCCCTAAAGCCCTTATGGCTGGAGTATATAAGTTAGAGCTCCACTCTAACATCTCTCTCTCTCTAACCTTGATCTACACTCCAAATGTTTACCTTATGGTACATATACTCTTGTGATTCTTGTCATCTGTTTCCTACAATCCCCTCCTGCTTGTCTCTGTCATTGCCCTCCACTCCTCATTCTTCTTTAAAGGACTCTTGCTGCTGCCTACTACACTACTTGAATGGAACCCCTTTCCACTTATCTGGCTCTGCTACACCAATGACTACATCTCATTGACATTAGCTGTTGTCAACTCCCTGTTAGAGGACCTGACCTCTACACCACCACCCATAGCACTACCTGAGTGGGACCTCCTTCTCCTTATTTGGCTCTGCTACTCAGATGATCATGTCTCATCAACATTGGCTCATCACTCACTTCTATACCCCAATCCAAAGGACCCAACCTCTGTGCCATCATCTTCAACATTGACAGTCACTACCTAGATCAAGGTTTTCCAATCTCATCTACTTGGCTCTACTCATTGTTGTCTTACTAGGGATCCTCTCCCTGGTCACCTTCATTCTAGCTGTTGTAGGCATCCATTAAGCCTTTACTAGTGGTTCAAGAGAATACCACAAGGCAGTTACACTTTGTATACCATTGTAGTGATTACCAGTCATAATTGTAACAGGTGCCTGGATAGTGTTGGAATTTTAGATTACCTGCACATTTTGGCTTATATAAGCCAGTACTTACTTTAGATAGTTAACTACTAATGGTTCCACAATGGTAGCTATGCTGAAATATTCATTTGTAAAACCATTGCTCACCTCCAGTGTTTTACCTACTATTATTAATGTATTTTGTAATTTTTTTGTTTCTATGAAGTAGTGAGCAGTTTTGCTAAGTGGAATGTGTTACTAGCATGACTATGAATGGTTCCACAATGTAGCTACACCAAAATATTCATTTGTGGAACCATTTCTTGCCTATTAGTATTTTACCTATTAGTATTAATGTATTTTGTAATTCTCTTGTTTCTATGAAGTGGTGAGCAGTTTTACTAAGTGGAATGTGTTACTGGCATGACTACTAATGGTTACACAGTGGTAGCTACACTGAAATATTCATTTGTGAAACCATTTCTTGCCTATTAGTATTTTACCTACTACTATTAATGTATTTCATAATTCTTTTCTTTCTATGAAGTGAGCAGTTTTGCCAAGTGGAATGTGTTACTAGCATAACTACTAATTGTTCCACAATGGTAGCTATGCTGAAATATTCATTTGTGAAACCATTGCTCTGCTATCAATATTTTATCTCCTACTATTAATGTATTTCATAATTTTCTTGCTTCTACAAAGCAGTGAGCAGTCTTAGTGACTGACTGGAGTATATCATTACCATAATATTTCACAATAGTAGCTTTGCTGAAATATTTAATTATGGAAATATAGCTTGCCTATAACTGGAGTGTTTTACCTAGTATTACTACTCTTGATAGGCCAGGAATCATTCCACAATTGAATATTTCAGTGTAGCTACTATTGCAGAACCATTAGTAGTCATGCTGGTAACACATTCTGCTTGGCACAACTGCTTGCTGCTTCATAGAAACAAGAGAATTATGAAATACATTAATAGTAGTAGGTAAAACACTGATAGGCAATGTTATGATTGAGAAGGACTCCTACTCATTTTCTCCTCCTCCTCCTCCTTGTCACCTGTCACCTCTCCCCCTGTCATCCCTCTCACCACATTTCCACCTTGACCATCCCAGCTCCTTGCTCTTCACTGAGATCTTCACTAATCTCCAAGACTATCACATTCCTTCCTTCACATGGGCCAACTTGCTAGATGAGTCACTTTTCAAGGAATAAGGCTGTGCCTTATTGCCTCCAGGTATCTCCTCTTCACCACCTCCAGGACTCTCCATTTCCTTTGACTCTTCATTATCATATTTATCTTTAGGGCCCCAATCCCTGCCCTAAAGTACCTACTATATATATTGGGGTGCTGCCTATACCTACTTCTTTCTCTAATCTTGATATACACTTATTCATGTTGTCAACTTGTTCCTTGAGATCCCCTCCCTCATGCCTCACCTCACCTCTGCCTTATCCTCTACTCTTCCAACTCTGGGCCAGTTCTAGTACTATTGACTTCGGTCAAGCCATTCACCCTTAACTCTTTGGAGTTGACCTAGGGTAGGAATGAGATGACATATTACATGAATGTGTACCATTGTTACTCCAGTCATAACAGGCAAGCAATGGTTCTGCAATTCAATATTTCTGTATAGCTACTATTATAGAACCATTAAATGGATATTCACCAAAGCTAACATTACAGGACTACATATTAGTACTATTCCAGTAACCTGATGTGTAATCTGAAATTACTCACCAATGAATGCAAAACAATAGAGTCAAATTTATTGTGGCTACTACTGGCAAGAGAGAGACTGGGAAATGGTGTATATGTAGGTGAGAGACAAAGTTTTATCAGCCAACCAGTAATGTACATATAGGGATTGGCCAGTTGGCAAGGGAGGGATGAAGTTTCATGAGCCAACCAGCAAAGAAGATACAAGGTTTCATTGGCCAGTCAGCAAAGGAGGGACAAAAGTTCATTGGCCCACCAGTAATGTACAAGTCAATTTGAATCAGCCAGTTGGCAAAAGTGGGATAAATTCTGGTATAGTGCTGTCTAGGCCTGTTCACTTATTTAGTATTGTCCTTGGATCACTTATGGGCCCACTGGTGAACAAGAGACTATATATTTAGCAGCCACCCTATTATTTACACCATCAGGTGATGTGGACTAGCCAGTAATTGGTGAGGAAATGACACATTGGCTGGCCAGTGTTTTGCAGAAATTGCTACTGCATGAGGTCCCAAAGAAGAGTGAGAAGTCAAACCCACCAGATGATGAGTCAGAAACCATGCATGCAATATGGATGCTGCATATCAGGAGATCATGTGAAGGGCCAAGAGGCAGCAGGTGACAAGGTCAAGGATGGAGAGGTCAACAAGCAGATTCAAATGACCAACAACAAGAAAAGTCAAGCATATGAGCACATTGATGAACCAGGATTGCCAGATGAGCCCAGCACACCACTCATGAGGGAGTGAGATGATCAGTTGACAACCAACAATACTGGAGCTAAGGTCAATGAAGACCAAGCCAAGGTCAATCAGGACCAAACCAACAGGACAGAGATCAGTGCAAGTGTACAGAGTGCATTATGCAGCCATGACTGACCTGACAAGTCCAGGGAGTTGATGGAGGCCAAAGTCAAGCCAAGACTGTTGGAGAACCCTGTGGACACAACAGGTGACAACAAGCATCACCCAAATGCACTTACATAGCTGCCCAACAAGCCTGAGGGCATGCAAGAGCAAGAGAGCAAGCCAGTGGCTGAGGAGGTTAATTTAGAGGTTGAGAAGGTATCAAGGGAGTGGGCAGAGGCAATGGGTGATGACAATGATGAAGCATATCAACCCAGGAAGCCAGATAAGCCCCAGACAAGGCTGAGACTGTGTCCACCCTAGATAACAAACTACAGCTTGAAATGGGTGCAAGGGTGGTGAACTGACTGGACAGTATAGCAATGGTGTTGCATATGAAAACACACACCTGCAGACCCCCCAAAGAGGTTATAAAAAGGTGCTGGGATATGCAAAACAAGGGTGAGGATGATAGGATGCACAAAATGGTGTCAATCAAGGAGAAGAGCAGAAGTTTGGATATCAGTGCAAATGGTGACAAGGGCTACAAAAGCTTGTTAGTGTATCTCAAAGGCTATCACAGACATACCTGACATATCTCCAAAGCCTTCACAACCACTTTCAGACCCACATGAGCCATCCATGTGAAAAATGAACTCCCAAACATCAAGCTCAAAGGGAAGTGGAGTGGAATTGTGAACCATGACATCAGACCCACTAGGGATGAAGCGGATGCATTGGGACCATCCAGTGGTGATGAGGATCCTAGGAACCAACCTAAGGGAGTGCAAAACATGTTAGATCTGTTGGGAAATTATTCCAGATTAGGTATATGTATAGCTTACATAAGCTACTCTTACATTGAACCACAGTACAATACCTTTACTTTAGTGACTACTAAAGTATTCTATAGGTTATGGGCCCTGCCTGTGATTCAAGGCAGAAGTCAATTCACCTAAGATCTTAGAAAATGTCATATAAAGTCCAACTTGAAGATGGCATGAAAATTGAATTTACAAGTTTCAACAGGCACAATTGGTCAAATTACTGTGAGAAAACTGTTAGCCCAGCATGGGTAGCTCAATGTGCTACACCAGAAACCAACTATACTACTGTGCTAGCAATAATTAAGCCCAACAAATGCTACAAATGAAGTTGCCTCAGAAACTGGCAAAGAGATGTAGTGGAACAACTTCAAATGGAAGTCAAGAAGGGCAAAAGCTGCACAGGAGAGTTGATGGAGATGCAGCCACAGAGAAAGGACTGGGCATAGTGACCACAGCCAAATGACTGTTGGTGAAAGCATTACAACCCCAATAAGCAGCCCTGAAGCCAAAACAACCATTCTGCAGGTCATTGACAAGACCATTGACAACATGAATCCACACACAAAATACACAGAGCTGACAAGGCCAGTGGACAAGCCATACACTGAGCAGAAAGTTGAGCCAAGCATGCCAAAGGCCAAGGTTGAGTGAGGAGGTGAAACTGCTGTTGGACCAAATGTAGATGCTGCACACAAAAGAGCAGCAGTGGAATATGCAGAGGAAGCAAGATGGGACTTACAAGTTCAGAGGAAGAGCACACAGACATGTTAAAATATGCTGAGCAAGTAGAAGAAGTGGTTGCCAAGGGTGCATATACAATCCACAACAAGACCTACAAAACCTTGTCAGTGCACCATTGTGGACATCACAAACATACCTAGGACATCTCCAGTCCCACCACCATCACTTGTTAATCCACCAGGATGAATTATACAGCATAACAAACTTCTAAGTGTCAAGCTCAAGGGGAAGAGAATAGTATTAGCAAGCTTCAATGACAGATGTACCAGAGCCCAAGCAGATGCATCAGAACCATCAAAGGGAGTTGATGACATCATCAATTGACTACAGAAGCTGTGGATAACATTAGAACATGCCCCAGAACATTTGGAGCAAGGAGAGAAGAGAAACTCATCTAGGATAGCTCTAGACAAGCTGAGTGAACTGAACTGCAAAGCACACATATCAGACAGTCCCCAAAGTGTCCAGGAATGCCCCAGATGCACTAGCAACAAGCACTTTGTTGATACAAGCATGTCAAGCTCAAATATAGTATCATAAGGTCAGATGGGCAAAAAGGGTGAAGTAGGAAATGCCAAGGCCAAAGCACTGGCAGAACAATTCAGATGGCATCAGGATGCATGGGAGACATCCCACAAGCAACAGGAACCAGCACTCTAACAATCCAAATGCACTTTATTGAGATAAAGGGCCAGGAGACCAATTAGGCAAAACAAACAAATTGGGATGCATAGAGGGTGAAGCATTGTGGTGGAACAACCCAGACACCTCCAGAGATCATGGGAGATGTCATATAAGCCACAGGGACCAGCACATCAATGAGATGAGCATGTTGTGTTGAGATATAGGCCCAGGAGGCCACATAGGTGAGCTAACCAAGTTGGGAAGCATTGAGGGTAAACTGGAGTGGTGGAATGATGCAAATGGCATTGGAATAGGTAGGAAATGGTATGTATGGTAAAGGTGGCACACCAAACAACACATGTTATGGCTTGAAATGGGTCAAAATGAAGAAAGGAGTTGAAAACAGGGTAAATCAGCAAGAATGGCAAAAGTGCTCAATGACAGATGTACCTGAGCCATCCAGACCACCCACCAATCATCCTAGACAGTGCTACACATGTATGTATATATTAGGTGAGGCATAACTTGCCTTATTTGGGCATCACTTGAGTAACACAACTCATGGACCTTACACCTGCACAAATGTTGCTACATGAACTACAAGTTCATCTATTAAATAAATATTGGGATACTTTCTTTTGATTTTACCATTTTCTATTAGAACAAATACTTACAATCTATTGTCTTAGCCTTTCATGTTTGAGAGAGAGTATTGGATATTATTCCAGATTAGGTATCTAGCTTACATAAGCTACCCTTACATAGAACCACAGTACAATACCTTTACTTTAGTGACTATTAAAGTATTTTACAAGATCAAATCTGAAAACATTTGGAGCAAGGGAAGGGGAGGAACTTACTCAGGATTGTTCCAGATGAGCTAACTGAGCCAGACAATGAAGTGGTCATACCAGGCAACCTCCACACTATCCAGGGACATCCCAAGAACACCAGAACCAAGTTAGAGGCCCAGAGGGTCAAATAGGTGAAATAGGTGAATTCAGAGTCACCAAGGCCAACACACTGTGGCAGGATGATCTAGGCAGCTTCAGGGACCATGGAAGGTACCTTGGCAGTGATAGGAAGCAGTGCATCAATAATACAGAGTCACAAAGTCAAGATAGCCATAAAGGTGAAAAGAGTGAATCCAGACAAACAGCACTGCAGCAAAATGGCCCAGACAGCTTCAGGGATCACAGGAGATGTCATAGAAGTGACAGGGAACAGTGCATCAGTGAAAAAAATGTGTTAAGCCAAAATATAGGCCCAAGAGGTTACATATGTGAGCAGGCCAGGTTAGGAAGCATTGAGGGCAAACTGGAGTGGTAGAATGATGCAAAAGGTGTCAGAATGGATGGGAAAAGGTATGGTAAAGGTGGTGGAACAAATGGCACACACTGTGACTCAAAACAAGTTGGAACAAGAATACTAGCTGAGAAAAGGCCAGGTTAGCAAGAACATTGCAAGTGCATGAAGGTGGATGTACTTGAGCCATCCAGACCACTCAGCCATCACCCCAGATGTCCTATTGAGCCCATCAACCTGCCATGTCAATGAGGAAAAGAAAAACAGCAATTTAGAAGGATTAGTTAAGTCCAATCAAGAAAATTGACATACCAAGTTAAGTGGTTGCATCAAGGTCAAATGAGGTGGATCAAAGTGGCCCAATGCAATTCACATGAAGTCAAGAAGCTGGGAAAGTATTCCCAAGCCACGAAACCTGAGGATGATAGTCCCAGAAGTGATCAAAGATGATGGCATGTGCAAGGATAGCATAGTGCTACTATCTGAGGTGTGACTTACCATATATGGACACTGCATCAGATAGCATGGATGGACTCAATGATTTGCACTCTTTGGATGTCACTAGGTATATGAGATGGAAGGCAGGAAAGTGTATTGCATGTAAAGTAGTATATACATGCAATTGGAACAGCCTGACTAGGGGAGAGGGATAAGGAAGGTATTGATTGAAGTGCAGAGTGCTTTCCAGCCCAGAATAGAACTGAGACCTGCTAGGTGAGTGTGAGATGTGATCCTGTATGATAGGAGAGGACAGCAATGCATGGAGTGAAATGGAATATCCCAATAGACAGGAGATGGATGTGACTCACCTGTTGGACTATTTACAGATGGGTGGAATTGTGTAGTGTAAAAAGGCCTCATGCACAGTGGGTATGGCCTGCATGTAGGGAGCAAGGATTTCAACATGTTTGCAGAGGTAAACAAGGAAGGTATCACTGGCACAGTGTTCTTTGACCTTGATGACTTCGAAGTGTTACAATAGATGGCTATACTTTCTCTTTCTAGCCTTACTACCTTAGATGAGCATGACTCAATGATGTGACTCATACTTTTGTTACAACTAGTTAACCTGGACTCTCAGACCTTCCTCTCCTCTCTGATCACCTCATTATTTCAATTAGATTATAGTTCCTTTACTCCAATTATCCCTCTTCTCCTTTTGTCCTTGTCAGATCCCTTTTCTTCTGCTCTTCCCAAACCAACCATCTCCCAATTTGTATACACTGCCACTTTCCTATATCTATATAACCTCAACTGTGCAGAATAGCTTGGTAGCTAGTTCTATGCAATATATGTGTATCTTCTGATACTCTCTCTCTTGGACTTCTCTAAGTCTTTGTCCTACTTTGAGTGGACACTACAATTGAGTATCTTTGACTAAGGAATCTACAAGTTTACTTGAAGATTGCCTGCATTGTAACAAAAGAACTAGCTCTCACATAACACTTGTGTTACCTAACACCAGCCCAATATATTGGACTACAACTCCCTCAATGACCTGAACCTCTCTCCAGAGGACCACTTCTGTCAAACCTTCACCACCCCCTGATTCAGACATCCATCTCCCTGGACCAGAAGAAGACCACTCCAAAACTGACCACTCCAACAACAAAGACATGGGAAAGGAATCTCTACCAAAAGATTTCACCAGGAAGGTCAAGGATACCAACTGGTGGCTCAGAGCCATGAAAGCATGGAGAAATATAAGGAAAAACAAACTCACTGACAAAGAAATGAAATAATAACTACCACCCTTACTAGAATGAGTGAAGAACAAGGGAAGATCTTTGCCAATGGATATTATAACAAATTCAACAGTAACAACAATTACAAGGAATGAAGCACATTTGAGGAAGAGTTCAACAACTCCTTCCCCTCCCAAGATAAAGCAGCAGACACTAGAATGAATAATCTCCAAATTGTTCTCAAATGCAATCTGTTGGCAAATAACCAACCATGAGTTTTTTGTGTTGCATTTGATACAATCCCAAACAATAGCTGACAAAAAATGAGGTGGTGATGGAATCCTGGTCAACATGTGCAGAAAATGTCAGACATGGAAAGACTACTGTTTATGAAAATCATGGCCCTATTCAGCTAAGCAAAAAGAAAACTATTGGAATTAGAATATTTACATACAGACTACATATGTACATATGTAAATCTATGAGCTCACAAGAAAGTAAAGATGAAGCACTTGCTGAAGACAGTGTTCTCAGACAGTCTGGATCTAGCTGGGCCTTGATGAAAAATCCATTTTAGAGGTCCTTGAAAAAGTGGAGGACCTGCATGATGTGAGTTTCATCATAGCATTTGTTTTTCTTTTTTGTCTTTTTGAACCAACAGCATGCATGGCCTTGTGCTAAGTCATGTTGATGCTTCAAACAGACACTCAAAATATACTTTAAGGCAGCCATGCATCATATACAGTCACAAACTGATCCATTCAATCTTGAATATCAAATCAAAAAAGACCTGAATGGCCTCTATCCATTAATAATGCCATCTGCAATGAGCACTAAGGGAACACAAGCTTAAAAGAGCCTCCACAACCAGATCATCCTCACAGGTTTTTTTTTCATTACCAAAGAGAAATTCAAAGCATATAAGATAATTGAGAATAGTAACATGGAGGTGGAAACAGCTGCTGGCCCCCCAAGGTTTCTAGTACATTCAGCACACCCTTGTACAAGATTATGCTCACCAACCTATATGTACACACAATGTCATAGATTCTAGGCAAATGCAAAAACCCAATAAGCCCAGCTTGGTGCCATCTTGCATAAACTCATATTGACTTACACATTACATGACATGTCAACAACAACAGGTCAGATTGTCCCCTCATCTGACAAAGAAGAAAAGTCCCAAGATACAGGAAATAGCAAGGATATTACCACCACCAAGATGACAGCTCACAGCAGAGATACCAAGTATTGCTTGGATGAAATCATAGGCCAAAAAAACTAGTGGAGAGTAGATTGCACAACTTGCCCCTCATATTTGTCTTCTCAATTTGCAAGACATTGACATGTCTGCAGGTAATACTCTCAAAGCCTGCTTACCATCCATTTGACATCTCATCAACCTATAGCCATAAATAAGGACAGCTAGAACACTTTATCCCCTTTATTTGCCTATTTGCCCTACTCAATATTCTTCATAGCTTCACAGAATATGCTTATACCTTCAAGGTCGCAGAAATCAATGAAGCAGCAGAAAGCCTTGTGAAAAACACTTTCAAAAAACCAAAGGACTGTGATATCATCATCTTGCTGAACAAATTCAAACCCAAGCCACATCAGGCCATCAAGTATACCACTAACTCATGTTGGAACTGTAGTATTATATTTCATACTTTCACATTCTACGTCCACAGTATCCTGATTCAGTATGCTATTCTCATATTCGCTAATGGTTGACAGACCAATCTGGGTTTCTACCAGATATGGTATAATGGCTAAGGCTAAGTACTAGACTCTGATCTAGACTTAGACCAGCTCTAGACCCTTTCAGGGCTTACAGAGCACCTAGACCGTTACAGTCCTAATGGGACATGACCTATGAGTCATATGGTTCTAGATTGTCATATCTCGTGACAGATATTGCATCATAGCCTTCACCCTGATGTCTAGACCATGACATTATGCCCTCTACCCAGGTCTCAGGGTATTCCAGGTCATACCAGGTGATAGGAGACTTCTATGAAGTTCTACAGGGTTCTACCCTTATATATGACGTAGTATTCTAGCCTTTACCATGTGGTCTAACCTATAGTGATAAGACCTCTTATCTATAGGTCTTAGGGCTTTA
>JBBPNS010000049.1:0-31329 GCA_038090995.1 Boletus vermiculosus
CAAGCGTCAGGCACTGAAGGAACTCGAGTACCTCATTTTGGGTTCGAATACCGCCGATGGGTCACCACGTAGCCCTGTTTGCCCTACCAACACACCAATCAGCTCTCGCCTGCGCGCCGTGTCCCCACGTCTTCGAGGACTGTTTGACCTGCATGGACCAGGGCAGGTGAACCTCGACGCGATGCAAAGCTGCCTGGACTATTCGCCAGAAACCCGAGTGGAAGATAACCTCTCTACGCGGGAGGATCCTGTACATTCAGAGGAGTGGGTAGACGATGACGAAGAAGGCCTGCTCTCTCCATTCGACGACAAGTACGCACTTCAGCAGAGCCCGCGAAAGGTGGAGAAGGAGTTGCCTGCGACACCGAGCGAGGGGGCCGGCGAGGTCTTGGAGTCGAAGATTCCGAAGAAGGTTTATGTTCGGAGACAGGTTTCGGTGTCGAGAAGGCAGACGGGTCGATCGTCTGGCGCTGTGGCGCGAAGTAGCTCGCACCGGCATCGCTCGAGTGTACGCGGCGTCAAAATCACGAACATTGCCTCTGATATCACGTCCAAGGGAACGATGCGTCGAGGTTCGTGGAAACGGAGCATCACGGAGAACGCAAAGACGAGAGGTGGAGTAAAGGTGTCGTCCACCATGATCGAGAACGAGAGTCACGGTGGGAAAGACATCGGCCGTAGGAAGGAAAAGAGGAAAGGGCTGTGGTCGATCTATTCGGTGTGCTCAGAACTTGGTCTGAGTGGGGCCCGTCATGCCGTTTGAGCGATGTCGATGCGCCGCGGGATGGCACTAGCTCGGTCTCGTGTAAGAGATTCAGTCAGTGGGTACTGAGTAACTCCGTAACCGCCTTCACTTCTCATTATGTAACATTGTCCATTCTCCTATCCATTTATGTAAGTATCGAGCGCCACTTGTCGTCCGACGTCGATGAGGTGGGTTCTTGCTGTATGAGTATAGCTAATATCTATTTTGTTGGACCGTCATGCATTCATGGCCCCGGGGATCAGATCCTCACTGGCAGAGCCCGCCGCCACCGGGCTGTGTCCTTGATCATTTATTACTAGCTAATTTCAACTTCAAGGTCCCACGATATCCTTTGACGGATGCTAGGACTATAACATGGGTTGGTTCTTACCATCCAACCAACTCTTTGGACCTCGGCATATCTTCCAAACCTTTTCGAGTCTGTTTCAAAATTCAGCTCGATCACAGACTGGCAGCTCCCCAAGCATCTGATGCCCGTGGACAGCAATTTAGTGCCAGTTGATGGTACCTCGCTACCTGATTCCCGCAAAAAATCGTGGCCTGTTCATCTCCCAATATCATAGCCTCCTGTCTACTTACAGTAAATGACTTCACCACATACGAATGGCTCGTCCGCTTATAGAAAGTCAGTCTGAGCTTTTGAAGAGCTCATCCCGCCAAGAAGCTCGGTGCATTCAACGGGATGACCGTCCCGACTAATCGAGATATTTTCTGATCGCATAGCCCCTCACCAACTTAAAACTCCCAGTGTACATGTTGAAAGCTACTCTGCAAAGGCCCAACCCAACCCGCATCCGGGAACTTGATACCACTGATAATGAGGTATGTAATTTCTGGGATCTAGCACGGCTTTCCGCTTCATCCATGACATCCAGTATTGTCCCCACGCCGATCGGAACGTGAGTTAGCTGACCGTCACACCGTCCAAGTTCTAAATTTTTCTGGCTTCATTAGAAACGGACCCTATGTATGTGCCCACTACTTGTCTTATTATTTGTGTTAGTTCTGACGGCATGATATGTAGGTCGTTGGATACACTCTCTGCTTCGGCCTTATGGGTGCCCTTGCCGTCCAGGCCTGTTTGTATCCTACCACTGTGTCTTCGCATCCATTATCAACTCACTATTTTCAGATATCTATTTTACTAGATTCACAGATGATCGGAGAGCCATCAAGACACTAGGTGATTAAAGTGGTTATTCCTCACTCAGCTTCAACTGTCCCCCCCCCTCAGTAACGGTTGTTCTGCTACTGGAAACATTGATGACCGCGATTGTATTTTCCGGGTTTTGGACTTCGACAACCTCCCAAGATTTCCCGACCAATTATACTGGTACATACATACCGGTGTCATCATTGATAATCTTAGCACCCATCGCAGGACTGGGTGAGTAACAGATCGGTTCAAATAGATGAGTGGCTGATCTAGAGAAGTGACTACACTGACTCAGGGCTTCTATTGTTGGAGAATATCGACCCTTCGAAATTCCCGCTTGATTCCACTTCCTATCATGATGGTGATACATGAGATCCGCTGAACTGGGGCCACCTCGAGGGTACTAAGTGTGCCTTTTCAGATGTCCCTACTTCAATTCGCCAGTATTATACTTCTTGCTTTAGCTGTAAGTCAAGCTTACTCTATGATCGTTACTATCTAACTAGACTCTTCCACAGGATGATCTTTTCCCTTCAACCGATGTCATCGTCGATCCATCCCTCCGAATATTCCCACCGCAGCAGCTCTCTCCATGGCTGCCAGTGAGTCCACAGCTTATTGTTTCAGGCCATCTAGAACACGGACGTCTGGCAGATCTGGCTCGGAAGTAGTCTCGTGTGTGATTTGGCGATTACAATCTGCATGATACTAAGCGTGCGTCCCCTTGTGCTCTCTTCTCCGCATCCATCGCCCATGCCACACAGCTCCGTCCTTCCAATTCTCACTTCAGTAGCAACAAGTCCACCCTAGTCAAGTTAACGAGGCTGACGATAGAGACTGGCCTTGTGACGACCATAGCTGCGCTGCTGGAGCTCATTCTTGGAGTTGCTTTTCAACAACAAATGTATCACATTGCTGTGTAAGTCTTCCCACAAGAGGTCACAGCGCCCTTGCTGATAGCTGACTAGGTTTTACATCATATCGAAACTGTGCGCTGTCAACACCCGACCATTGTCACCAGTGCTGATGGACATATAGCTATGCAAACTGTCTACTGGCATCCTTGAACTTCCGACTTGTTCTTAGAAGTCAGTCCGATCCAAACCTGACCGCCATCGTCTGGGACAATGTGCCATCAAATACACAATCAAGACAATCAGTTTACCAACCACCTCATGTCGTACAAATCCTGTCCCGGGTAGAATCAGATATTGAGCTAAATGAGGTGCGCCCTTCCACCAAAGATCCAGTCATTCCTTGGTTCATGTGGATTCGTGTAGACCCGTCCGAGAAAGGATGTTGCTATTGAAGCTCGGGCATCTGAGGTTCGTCAATTCAATCTCGCGGAAGCGCCGAAATTGATTTTACGAAGGCGTATGGATTCCGTGACAGGTCAACACCAGCGTAATCTAGGATGATAAGTACCAATGCAGCGAGAAATATTCATCTGCTTAGAAATCCGTGGGCTCGCAAATTTGAGAAACCACTGAGATCGTATAAGATAGATAACTGATTTTAGTGGTTGTTGGTGTCATTCAGTCCTCGAGCCGTGATGTGGGTGCCAGCAGTGTCTTTCGTAGGTCTACTATCCCGCTTTGTGTTGTGTTTCCTTTTTGCCACCGTCATGATCGAAAGGGAAACCTTTCTTGAACGCTCAACCTAAATAGCGAAGTTAATAACTGTGCCTTTGGAATTTGCGAGGTCTCGTAACGTCCAGTGACATCCCGATCGTGGTCGGGAATAGGATGTTGTCAGCGGCATGCCATCTCGACTTCTGGGGTACCTGAGCTCCTTCTAGTCTCCGTTCTTACGCTGGCCACGTTCTTCAACGATGAAGGATACTCACCCTCGTTTATGTAATTATTCGGGACTCGAGAGAAACTTTGGGATGTCTATTCGTTGTTAAGATATGATACCTGATGCCACCGATGGCGTAGAAGGTACTGTAGCCTCGATAAGTATCCCGGAGGGGATTCCCTCGTTGCGAAATTCGTATACACGGCGTGTGAAGATACTGGCGGAGTGGCGAAGTAGCCTACTTGGAGAAAAAATCTTCGGTCGTCGAGGACACTCCATCAGCAATGCGGTCGCCGCGAGTGAGGATGAGTTTGGCCTCGATGATGGTATGCTCCAAAAGTGTGTTTTCAATCACCTGGCGAAATGTCAAGCGGGATGACGACGTGCTAGTGGGACAAGCTGTGTAGTTGCCCTCTGACCCCGTGGCTTTGCGACGCCGAAATGCCACATTTGAATGTTCTGTTCTGTTCCCCCGCCGGGCCAAAGTACATTGACGTGCACATCAAGTTCGTCCTCGGGCGTAGGTCTAGTGAGTTTACTCGCTTGGGGATAGGATCCACAACGCATTTGCAATCCGCCCACCGAATACCGTAATCCTTCTAAAGGTAGCCCTTCGTCCAGCTGACACTCTCGGGGCGGTTGGCAGTCGATATGTCGGGGATACTAATACGATGACGACGGCAACAACTATGGTCGTCACTGACGTCGAATCGAAGAGGGGGAGGTGGAGTTCCACGAAGGAGGTGTCCTTGATGTTCACGAAACGCTCTTTCGACGGATCGACGCGCCCCCAGGCAACAACATTGATGCAATTTTCGAACACAGGGGGAAGCCCATTGTGGCAGTGGATCTCCTGCTCGGGACTCTGCTTTGCTGACTTAAAGAGAAACTACTAGTGTCCTTCTGCCTGGGCTATTCTCCAGAAACCCAAGTAGAGGATAACTTCTCCACGCGCGAGGATCCTGGACATTCAGAGGAGTAGGTGGACGACGACGAAGAAGCCATGCTCTCTCAATTCGACGTCAAGAACGCGCTTCAGTAAAGAAAGGTGAGAAGGATTTGCCTGCGATATCGCGCGAAGGGGCCGGTGAGGTCTTGGAGTGGAGGATCCCGAAGAAGGTTTATGTTCGGAGAGAAGTCTCGGTGGTGAGAAGGCCAACAAGTCGATCATCAAACACTGTGACACGAAGTAGCTCGCACCGGCGTCGCTCGAGTGTACGCAGCGTCAAAGCCACGAAAATTGCCTCCTGAGCTCACACCCAAGGGGACGATGCGTCGAGGGTCGTGGAAACGGAGCATCACGGAGAATGCAAAGACACGAGGTGGAGTAAACGTTTCGTCGGCCTTCGAGAACGAGAGTGGGAAAGACATCGGTCGTAGGAAGGAAAAGAGGAAGGGGCTGTGGTTAATCTATTCGGTGTGCTCAGAACTTGGTCTGAGTGGGACCATCATGCCGTTTGAGCGATGCGCCGTGGGATTGCACCAGCTCGGTCTCTAATAAGAGACGGTCAGCGTAATCGTACGTACCTTCACTCGTCTTCCCCTACGAATGCATGTCGCCTCCTTGCCCATTCTTGTATGTATCCATTGATTTTGAGGTAATTAGTGATATATCGAGCGCAAAATGCGGGCTTCCCGGAGAGTCGTCTGACGTCGATGAGCAGGTGGTTTTGGGCCCTCACCAACATCAACGGTATGTACGGAAAACCTGATCCAGCTTTTGTTAACGCTCGTTGGCGTTGTTTATTTTCCCCATTTGACTTGATGACTTCCGCTTTCTGCCTGATTTCCTTTTTTGCTAGCCATCCTCCAATCATAACTCTCAAAGCCTTTGTAGAGTCGTCAAGCGATAACGTCACACATTATCTTTACAGATAAGTTGCTGTATGAGTACAGCAATTAAACAATCAAATATCCATTTTTTGGGCCGTCCATCAGACAGGGCCCGCCGCCACCAGGGCTGTGCCCTCTCGCAGTCCTTTGTCACCTTTTACCTCAACGTTGAGGGAGATTGAGGCCTTGAGGCCTCTCAGGGGCCCATCTGGGTAGTGGTCCCCGACTGGTCCTGACGCATCGGCTACTGTCGGCTAACGTCGCCAGCCGTTTCACTGATCCGGGCCTCAACATTCAACTTCGGAGTTGATTGTCCTCAAACTCTGCATCATGGTGGCGTGGATGCCAATGGCCAAGTACAAGGCGATATCCTTCAAGGAACCACTGAATGCTAGGACTATAACATGGGTTAATTCCAGCAAATTCTTTGGACCTTGGCCTCTGCCGAGCCTTTCCGGCTTTAATTGTACCCGGACTTCAGTCCAATCGCACAGTTCCTCAAGTGTCTGGATCCCGTGGACAGCAATCTGACGTAACTGAGCAGGTACCTTGCTATGTGATGCCCGGAAAAACACCGCGGTGGTCTGTTTATCTCCCAATATCATAGCCTCCTGTCTACTTACAGTACTGATGACTCACCCGCTTATAGAAAGTCAATCTAAACTTTGAAGTGATCAACCGGCCAGGAACCTCGGTGGATTCAACATACCGTCCCGACTAACCGATATTTTCTGATCGTATAGCCCTCCACTGACTTAAAAATCCCCGCGTATATGTTGAGAGCTACTCTGCAAAGGCCCGACCGACCCGCATCCAAGAGCTTGATACTACTGATAATGGGGTATGTAATTTCTAGGATCTGGCACAAGTTTCCGCTTAATTTACGATATTCAGTACTACCCCGTTGAGCGAAACGTGAGTTAGCTACCCTCACGTCGTCCAAGTTCTGAATCTTCCGACTTCATCAGAAAGGGACCTTTTGTATGTGCATACTACTACTCTTATTATTTGCGTTTGTTCTGACTGCGTGATACGTAGATCATTGGATACACTCTCTGCTTCGGCCTTATGGGAGCCCTTGTTGTCCAGGCCTGTTTGTATCCCCTATGTTTTCGTATCTACTATCCACTCACTGCCCTCAGACATCTACTTTACTAGATTCACAGACGACCGGAGAGCCATCAAGATACTAGGTAATTATAGTGGTTCTTTCTCAAGGAGTTGCAACCAATCCCCCCCAGTAACAGCGGTTCTTCTACTGGAAACATTGATGACCGCGTTTATATTTTTTGGGTTTTGGGTTTCGACAACAACGTCCCAAGACTTTTCAATTAATTCTATCGATCCATTGTCCTCATACGTGACTTTAGCACCTATCGCCGGACTGGGTGAGTAATAGATCGGCTCGAATAGATGAGTGGCTGATCGAGAGAAGTGACTGCGTTGACTCAGGGCTTCTATTGTTGGAGAATATCAACCCTTCGGCAATCCCGCCTGATCCCACTTCCTATCATGATGGTGATACATGGGATCCACTGACTTGGGGCTACGTCGAAGGTACTAAATGTGTATTTGTTAGGTGTCCGTACTTCAACTCGCCAGTATGATATACCTTGCTATGACTGTAAGTCAAGCTTACTCTGTAATTACTACTATCTAACTGGAGCTTTCCACAGGAAGGGCTGTTCCCTTCAACTGCAAACCTCACAATTATATCCTCCCAAGTCTCACAAGTCTCCTACCAGCTCTCCCCATGGCTACCGGTAAGTCCACAACTTATTGTTTTGAGCCACATCTGGGACACGGATGCCCGGCAGATCTGGCTCGGAAGTAGTCTTGTGTGTGATTTGGCGATTACAATCTACATGATAATAAGCGTGCGTCCGCTTGTGCTCTCTTCTCCGGATCTACCCCCCACCCCACACAGCTCCATCCTTCCAATTCTCACTTCAGAAGCAACAAGTCCACTCTAGTCAAGTTAACGAGGTTGACCATAGAAACCGGTCTCATTACGACTATAGCTGCGCTCCTGGAGCTCATTCTTGGGGTCGTTTTTCAACGACAAATGTATCACATTGCTGTGTACGTCTTCCCAGGAGCGGTTACAGCATCCTCGCTGATACCTGGTTAGGTTCTATGCTGTATCGAAACTGTGCGCCGTCACCACCCGGCCATTGTCGTCAGTGCTGATGTCCATACAGCTATGCAAATTGTCTACTAGCATCCTTGAACTTCCGACTTGTTCTGAGAAGCCAGTCCGATCCAAACCTGACCGCCATTGTCTGGGACGCCATGGTATCGGATACACAATCGAAACAGTCAATTTATTAACCATCACATGTCGTGCAAATCATAGCCCGGGGAGAATCAAGTATTGAGCTGAACGAGGTGTGTCCTTCCACCAACGATCCGGATGTTCCTTGATTTGTGTGGGTTGTGTAGACCTGTCCGAGAAAGAATATTTCTATTGAGGATCAGACATGTGGATTTTGTCCACTCAATCTCGCAGAAGCGCCGAGATTGATTTTACGAAGACATCGGCCAACATGGGTATAATCTAAGATGATACCGATGCAGTCAGAAATCTCTATCCGTCCGGAGGACCGCGGGCCTGCAAATTTGAGAAGCCACTGAGGTTGTATAAGATAGGTAGCTGATCTTGGTAGTTACTGCTGTCATTCAGTCCTAGAACTGCGAAATAGGCGCCAACAGTGTCTTTCGTAGGTCTATTGTCTCGCTTTGTGTTGTGTTCCTTTTTTGCCACCGTCATGATCGAAAAGGAAACCTTTCCTGAACGCTCAACCTGAATGGTTAAGTTAACAAAACTGCCTTTAGAATTTGGAAAGTTTCGGAACGCCCAGTAATACCCAAGGTGTTGTTGGCGACATTCTGATGGGGTGGGTACTCGAGCACCTTATAGCCCCCCGTTTTTACGCTGGTCACGGTCTTCGGCGATGAAATATACTCGCGCTCGTTTAGAGAGAAACCTTGGCAACGACAGACATGTCTAATGGTTGTCAAGATGTGATGTGTCCCGGAGGGTATTCCCTCGTCACTAAATTCCAATACACGACACGCAAAGATGCTGGCGGAGAGGCAAAGTAGATTTGCAGAAAAGTCTTCGGTTGTTGAGGACGTTCCATCAGCAATGAACGACGTTATGCTGCGATAGAAGGATTGTCGGATCAATGGGTTTCGCGCGCAGTACGCAAAGCCTGTTGATTTCAGTTGAATGGGGATGTAGAAGAGAGAAAGGGACGAAAGAAGAGACGACAGGAAAGAACGACGATAGCGAGTTAGATGGTTGTGATGATTAGTAACCTGAAATCCTCGGCTACTTGCTCCCAATGAGATTGTAATCACTGACGCAAACATCATGATATCTGGATGACGAATGTAAGGACCAACTGGCAAAAGTAAGTAAATGACTTTGCCCTTCAGATGGGTCAAATTTGCGACAGTGCTGAGCTGGGTGACACCCCGACCGTGACCGAAACAAGTCTGGTACTGACCAGTGTGGGCCGTCGCGTTTGCAATACAACCAGTCCAAGGTATAACTCTGACAATATAAGAAGGTGGCTGGCCTGACCTGTGACCATCATTCCGTCGCAAATTTACCTCATCCCCCAGGCCGGTGTCTTCAGCCCACCATACCCACCCGACTTCGCTGCGAAGTTAATCCCTTCGAATCGCCCATCAAGCCCACAGCATATCAGCGCCAACAGCGACGAGTCGGAAATCCAAACTCAACAACCCGACGTTCTTGCCACCGCGGACTTTTTGCTTGAACAACTGAAGGAACTCGAGCACCTCATTTTGGGTTCGAATACCGACGGATCACCACGTAGCTCTGTTTGCCCCGCCAACACACCAATTAGCTCTCGCCTGCGTGCTGTGTCCCTGCGTCTTCGAGGACTGTTTGACCTGCATGGACCAGGGCAGGTGAACCTCGACGCGAAGCGAAGCTGCCTGGACTATTCTCCGGAAACCCAAGTAGAAGATAACCTCTCCACGCGCGAGGATCTTGGACATTCGGAGGAGTGGGTGGACGATATGAAGAAGCCTTACTTTCCCCATTTGACGACAAGTACGCGCTTCAGCAGAGCCCGCGAAAGGTGGAGAAAAATATTTGCCTGCGATATCGCGCGAGGGGGCCGGCGAGGTCTTGGAGTCGAGGATCCCGAGGAAGATTTATGTTCGGAGACAGGTTTCGGTATCGAGAAGGCCGACGGATCGATCGTCTGGCACTGTGACGCAAAGTACCTCACACCGGCGTCGCTCGAGTGTACGCAGCGTCAAAGCCACCAACATTGCCTCTGGGCCCACACCCAAGGGGACGATGGGCCGAGGTTCGTGGAAACGGAGCATCACGGAGAATGCAAAGACACGAGGTGGAGTAAACGTTTCGTCGGCCTTCGAGAACGAGAGTGGGAAAGACATCGGTCGTAGGAAGGATAAGAAGAAGGGGCTGTGGTCGATCTGTTCGGTGCGCTCAGAACTTATCATGCCGTTTGAGCGATGCGCTGTGGGATTGCACCAGCTCGGTCTCTAGTAAGAGACGGTCAGTGTAATCGTACGTACCAGCCCCAGTGGGTAGCTCCGTCACTCCCTTCGCTCGTCTTCTCCTTGCTCATTCTCGTATCCATTGATTTTGAGTTATGTAATATACCGAGCGCAAACTCCGGGTTTCCGAGTCCGTCTGACTTCGATGAGGTGGTGGGTTCTCGCTGTATGAGCATGGCAAATATCCATTTTCTTGGATCGTCCGAATCAGAATGTATCAGAGCCCGCCGCCACTGGGGCTGTGCCCTTGGGTCACTTTATTATAATTACCTCAACCTCGGAGTTGATTGTCTTGAAACTCCGCATGTTGGCGTGAATGCCAATGGCCAAATACTTGAAGGCGATATCCTTCAAGGAACCAAATTTCAACGGACGGTAGGACTAATATAACATGGGTTAGTTCCAGCCAACTCTTTGGACCTTGGCACACGCATATGCCGAACCCTTCCGGCTTGTACCTGGAGTTCTAGACGGAGTCTGTTTCATTTCAACCACACATCTCCCAAAGCGTCTGAACCCCCGTGTGGACAGCAATCTGATGGCAACTTGGCAGCCAGTTGATAGTACCTCGCTACCTGATGCCCGCAAAAAAACCGTGGTTTGTTTATCTCCCAATATGATAGGCTACCTCCTGTCTACTTACAGTAAATGACCTCACCACTGGCCACATATGAATGGCTCGTCTGCGTATAGAAAGTCAACCTGAGCTTTGAAGAGCCCAGCTCACCAAGAAACTGGGTGCATTCAACGTGCCGTTCCGACTTATCGAGATATTTTCTGATCGCATAGCCCCCCACCAGCTTAAAAACCCTCGTACATGTATTTGAAAGCTACTCAGAGCTGCAAAGGCCCAACCAACCCGTATTAAGGAAGTCGATACTACTGACAATGAGGTATGTGATTTCTAGGATCAACCGTAACGTTCTGCTTCATCCATGACATTCAGTACGATCGAATTGTGAGTTGGCCAACCATCACGTCGTCCAAGTTCTAAATTTTCCGGCTTCATCAGAAACGGACCCTATATGTATGTGCCTACTACTCGACTTATTATTGGTATTGAGTTGTGACGGCATGATGTGTAGGTTGTTGGATACACTCTCTGCTTCGGCCGTATGGGAACCCTCGCTGTCCAGGTCTGTTTGTATCCCGTTATGTTTTCACACCCACTACTAATCGACTCACTATTTTCAGATATCTACTTTACTAGATTTACAGATGACCGGAGAGCCATTAAGACACTGGGTGATTGAAGTGGTTTTTCCTCATGGAGCTGCAGCTAATCCCCCCTCAGTAACAGTTGTTCTGCTACTGGAAACGTTGATGACTGCGTTTGTATTTTCCGGGTTTTGGCTTTCGGCAACAACTCCCTTCGGAATTTCTAATCCTTATATCGGTCAATCCATGCCGGTGGACATTTTCATGATCTTGGCACCCATCGCCGGACTGGGTGAGTAACAGATCCGTTCAAATAGATCAGTGGCTGATCGAAAGTAGTGACTACATTTACTCAGGACTTCTATTGTTGAAGAATATCGACCCTTCGGCAATCCCGCCTGATCCCACTTCCTATCATGATGGTGATACACAGGATCCGCTTAGTTGGGGCCACATTGAGAGTACTGAGTGTGCATTCTTTAGGTGTCCCTACTTCAACTCGCCAGTATCATATATCTTGCTTGGACTGTAAGTCAAGCCTATTCAGTAATTACCACTCCTAACCAGACTTTTCCACAGCAAGGTCTTTTCCCTTAACAGAAAGCGGCAACTATAACCCATCCTTACAACAATTCCAAATATCAGCGAAGCTTTCCCCATGGCTGCCGGTGAGTACACAGCTTATAGTTCGGGCCATCTAGAACCTAGGTATCTGGCAGATCTGGCTCGGAAGTAGTCTTATGTGTGATTTGGAGATTACGATCTGTATGCTACTGAGTGTGCGTCTGCTTGTGCTCTCTGCTCCGCATCCATCGCCAATGCCACACAGCTCCGTCCTTCCAAGTCTCATTTCAGAAGCAACAAGTCCACCCTGGTCAAGTTAACGAGGTTCACCATAGAAACCGGCCTTGTGACGACTATTGCCGCACTCCTGGAGCTCATTCTTGGAATCGTTTTTCTACACCAAATGTATCACATTGTTGTGTAAGTCTTCCTTGAAACGATCATAGTGTCCTTGCTCATACCTGGCTAGGTTTTATACCGTATCGAAACTGTACGTTGTCAACACCCGATCATTGTCATCAATGCTAATAGACATACAGCTATGCAAACTGTCTATTAGCAACTTTGAACTTTCGGCTTGTTCTCAGAAGCCAGTCTGATCCGAACCAGACGGCTATTGTCTGGGACGACGTGCCATCGAATACACAATCAAGACAACCACTTTACCAACGATCACATGTCGTGCAAATCCTGATCCAGGTAGAAACAGACGTCGACATGGGTATCGAGCTGAACGAGGTGTGTCCTCCCCTCAAGATCCAGTCGTTTTTCGACTCATGTAGGTTTGTGTAGACCGGTCCGAGAAAGAATGGTTCTGTCGGTTCTGTCGAGGATTATACATGTAAGTTCATCGACTCATTCTCGCGGAAGCGCTCAAATTGATTTTACGAAGATGCATGAGCTTTCTAATAGGTCAATAGGGGTGTAGACTATCAGAGGAATACCAAACGAAAATCGGACTCATAGTACACCCAGGTGTATGTACACTATCTTCAGAAAGTATATATGATATCACGAATTTGGGAAACTATGGCGTTCTATATGTCGGCTGATATGGAGAGATACTGGTGGCTTGAAGTCATTTGCCGCTGCTGCTAGTAAGTGGAAGATCACCGGGAGCCGCAGCTCTCTCTCTCTAAAATCTCCTCTCTTTCTATGATTGCCTTTTCTCCCTGCCATCGCGGCAGTGAACGTCTACCAAGTATAGGTAGGTTGACGAACACAGCCTGAGGAATCTTCGAAGTTGCGGGGCCTTCGGTGATACACCTACGATAACAGAGGTTAGACCGTTGTTAGCAGCTTCAGAATATTATCGAGACCAGGCACTTGAGCTCCTCAAACGTTGGGTACTATGTTGCCCGACAATGGAATATGGCTCTACCCAGGTGTTGAGAAAGAACATTAGCGATAGCCTACAGCCTGCGAAGTCTGGCCTCTAGTATGAGCACGATGTGAATGGGCGAAAAAGCCACACAGGCTTTTTCCGGCCCCAAACTGGACTTGTTTCCGACCAGCTCTGCACACATAACTCGAGGGAAGATAGACACACAGGGTGATGTGTGGGTGATAGTGACGAAGCGCAGACTTTATTCGATGACACGACAGAGCCCACTGCATGAGGTGAAGGAAGACTCGCCTGCGTCGAGTTTTCAGTCCAAAATCCGAGGAAGTTCACCTGCAGGGGTGGAGATAGGTTTTGGTGTCAAAAGGGTTTGACTTGGGTTTCTGTTGGGACCGTGGGATCAATGGCACTGTCACATCTCGGTCTCGTAGCTTCGTTACTACCTTCACTCGTCTTCTCCTACGAATCTGCCGCCTCCTTGTCCATTATCCTATCCATTTATTGTGGGGTATAATATCGAGCGCAAGTTGTCCGTCCGACGTTGATGAGGCGGGTTCTGAAGTGCACTAGCCTGCTGTATGGGTATAGCTAATATCCATTTTCTTGGACCGTCCATCAGTGCCCGCCGCCACCGGGGCTGTGCCCTTGGTCACTTCAAACTATGCTTCCCAATCAACCATGACAAAGGGCGCCTTCATTTTAGGTTCATTATTGTCTTGAAACTACATGTCGCATGTCAAATGCCATTGGCCAAGTAGAAGCCTGAGACGGAACCAAATATCAGCGGATGCCAGGATCATAAGTTCATAACATGGGTTAGTTCCTATAGTGCAACCAACTCTTTAGACCTTGGCGCACCGTGATCCACCGAAAAGTTTCCAGCCTGTACCTGGGGTTCTAAACAGAGTCTGTTTCGGTCCAAACCACCCAACTCCCGAAGCGTCCGAATCCCGCGGACAGCGATCTGATAGTACCTTGCTACCTGATATCCGCAAAAAAACCGTGGGTC
Source organism: Boletus vermiculosus (assembly GCA_038090995.1). NCBI lineage: Eukaryota > Fungi > Basidiomycota > Agaricomycetes > Boletales > Boletaceae > Boletus > Boletus vermiculosus. Next base: position 14,189 of record JBBPNS010000049.1, read on the forward strand.
TGCTTATCTCCCCATATCATAGCCTCCCGTCTGCTTACAGTAAATGACCTTCATCGCATACCGACACCTCGTCCGCAGCCCGCTTATATGAAGCCAGTCTGAACTTCGAAGAGCTCAGCCCGCCAAGAATCTGGGTGCGTTCAACATACCATCCCGACACTGATAATGAGGTGTGCAACTTCTGGCATCCGGTGTGACTTTTTGTTTAGCACATAGCATTCAGCAATATCGCCGTGTGAGTCGGCTAGTGGTGGATGTTCCTCGCAAATATAACTTTTCACTGGTTACGACAGTAATGGACCTTTTGTACATGCCCACTTTCTGTTGACGTCGGATCACTGATCACAGTGTATAGGTCATCGGATACACACTATGCTTCGGTTTTATGGGAGCTCTTGCTGTCCAAGCGTGTGCGTGTTCTCCTAGGTTCGCGCGTGTACGATCGACTCACTATTTTGTAGATATCTACTATACTAGATTCACAGACGATCGAAAAGCCATCAAGGCATTAGGTGACTACTGTCGTGGTCGTGCTCGCTGGGCCGTGACTGAATATACTTTCAGTAACCGTCGTTCTTCTCCTGGAAACATTGATTACTGTACTCGCATTTTATGCCTTTTGGGGATCATCAACTTCCAGTACTGATACAAGCACTGATCCGCTCATTCCTGCGCCATTTGGCCCGGGTGTTGGTTGGTCATTCATAGCTTTGGCACCCATCAGTGGACTTGGTGAGTAGAGGACTGGTTCAGATCGTTCAGCGGCTAACGGAAAGAAGTGACTACACTGACACATGGTTTTTTTTGTTGGAGAATAGCATCCCTCCGGCAATCCCGCCTACTGCCACTTCCCATCATGATGGTAATATATAGGATCCGGTGATTTGTGAATATCCTGAGGGTGCTAAGTGTGCGTTCGTTTAGGTCTCCCTACTTCAACTCGCCAGCGTCATATGTCTTGTCGTTACGGTAACTCGAGCCTACTGTAATTACCACTCCCTGACTAGACTTTTCCACAGGATGACCCTTTCCCTTCAAAAGCAGACATAACCATTTTCTCATCCACCCAATCCCACATATCAGTGATGCTCTCCCCATGGCTGGGGGTGAGTGCACAGCCTATTGTTTCCAGCTATCTAGAACTTAGACATCTTGCAGATCTGGCTTGGAAGTAGTGTTGTATGTGATTTGGCGATTACGATTTGTATGCTACTCAGTGTGCGTCTTCTTGTGCTCTCTTTGCGGGCTCATCGCTGACGTCACACAGCTTCGTTCTTCTAAATCTCATTTCAGAAGTAACAGGTCTATCATGGTCAAGTTAACGAGGTTGACCATAGAGACCGGTCTTGTGACAACTGTGGCCGCGCTCCTGGAGCTGATCCTTGCTCTCGTTTATAGGGAGTACTTTTATCATGCCGCCGTGTAAGTCTTCCAAGAAGCAATCCCAGCGTCCTCGCTGATACCTGACCAGGTTTTATGCTATATCGAAACTGTGCGCCATCGACATGAGAGCATTGTCACCGGTACTAATTGACATACAGTTATGCAAACTGTCTACTAGCGTCCTTGAACTTCCGGCTTGTTCTCAGAAGCCAGTCCGATCCAAACCTGACCGCGGTCGTCTGGGACAACACAGCATCGAACACACGGTCGAGACAGTCAGTCTATCAGCCATCACATGTCGTGCAAATCCTGGCCCGGGTAGAAATAGACGTGGACATGGGTATTGAGCTGAATGAGGTGTGTCATCCCCCTCAAGATCCAGCCGTTCTTTCATTCATGTGGGTTTCTGTAGATCGATCTGAAAAAGAATAGTTCTGTTAGCTCTGTTGAGGATCAGTCATGTAAGTTCGTCGATTCATTCCCATAGAAGCGCTGAAAATTGATTCAATGAATATATAAGAACTTCTTGGTGGGTAGATAGGGGTGTAAATGACCAGAGGGATACCAGATAAGCGGGGCCATACATCTAGGTATCTTCAGAAAGTATGATATCGCAAATTTTGGAAAGCATGGGATTGTATAGGTCAGTCGCTCTGGAGTTTGGAGAGATGTTGATGGCTTGAAGTTGTTCCATGCTGGAGCTGCCAAGAGGTTGAATATCACCAGGAGCTACAGCCGTCTCTCTGAAATCCCTTCTGTTTCCATGTTTTATGATCTCTCCTTGCCATTGCGGCAGTGAATGATTGCCAAGCACGGATAAGTTGACAAGACAAACATCGCCCTTGGAGTCTTCGAAGAACATAATCGGTAGCATGGATGTCTGGTTGGTAAGATCTGATGTCGTTTGCTGGTGACGCAGAAGATACTGCCGATTTACTAGGCAACTGGAAGGGATAGCGAGGCTCACTTATACGACGGGATGAAGACATTAGGCGAAGCGGCGAGGTAGGCCCGTAAGAGATGGTTGATACAGGTCTTATTGTTCTGTGAGACTGGCTATACCAAGGCTATGCAGCAACGCATGGTCGGGGAGCCCACAGCCCCGGCCGGATAGCATGTTCTCCTGGAGTTACGGCGACTTCCCATAGTAATTAATTACTAATATTGCTAATGAATTATGCTAACTCCACTACTGGCAGTGCCTCCGCCGCGACCTTATCACCAACCTACTGAGACTGTTCAGCAGTAAGAGCACTCATACTATTTCCCGGCATCATTGCTGACAGTATATCATGGGGACTGGTCAATCTAGAGAACACGCTTTCCGGGCTTGAAGCTTGCAGGATCCCGTGGAGCATGGCTCATGCTACCTTCAAGACAGTGACCAACTTGTAGATCACCACCGATCAGTAACCAGCCCAAAGAGCACTGGCACTGATCGAGATGTTTTCTGATTGCATAGCCCCTGGGCCACCGATTTAAAACCCCTGTATACATATCAATTGAAAGCCACTCTACAACCACCCCGTATCCAAGAACTCGATACTACTCATAATGAGGTATGCGATTTCTGGGATTTGGCACAACGTCCTGCTAAATCCATGATATGCAGTATTTTCACGGCGTCGTCAATGGCTCTGTGAGTTAGCTAACCGTCCCACCGTTTGGGTTCTAATCTCAATTTTCCCGGTTGCATCAGCAATGGACCCTTTGTATGTGCCTGCTACTTGTCTTATTGTTTGTCTTAGCTCTGACTGCAGTCTGCATCATACGTAGGTCATTGGATACACACTCTCCTTCGGCCTTATGGGAGCCCTTGCTGTCCAGGCCTGTTTGTATCCACGTATTCGCATGCATTCTCCACTCATTATTTTCAGTTATCTATTTCACTAGATTCCCAGATGACCAGAGAGCCATCAAGACACTAGGTGATTAAAATGGTTCTGCCTGACGGGGCTTCAGTTGACCCCCCCTCAGTAACAGTTGTTCTTCTACTGGAAATATTAATGACCGCATTTGTATTTTCTGGGTTTTGGGTCTCAACAACCTCCAAGGATCTTCCGACTACTTTGGTCGGTCCATCCACGCGAGTGTCCTCATTCTCGACCTTAGCACCCATCGCCGGATTGGGTGAGTAACAGATCTGTTCAAATAGATCGGTGGCTGATCGAAACAAGTGACCATATTGACTCAGGGCTTTTATTGTTGGAGAATATCAACCCTTCGGCAATCCCGCCTGTTCCCACTTCCTATCATGATGGTGATATATGGAACCCGCTAAGTTGGGTCAACCTCGAGGGTACTAAGTGTGTATTTTTTAGGTGTCCCTACTTCAACTCGCCAGTATCATACTTCTTGCCTTCGCTGTAAGTCAAGCTTACTCTGTAATTACCGCCATCCAACTAGACTCTTCTGCAGAAGGATCTTTCCCCCTCCGTATCGCTGGTGGTGAGTACACAGCTTATTGTTTCGGGTCATTTAGAACCCGGATGTGTGACAGATGTGGCTCGGAAGTAGTCTTGTGTGTGATTTGGCAATTACAATCTGCATGATACTAAGCGTGCGTCTGCTTGTGCTCTCTTTTCCGGATACATTGCCCATATCACACAGCTCCGTCCTTCCAAATCTTACTTCAGAGGCAACAAGTCCACCCTGGTCAGGCTAACGAGGTTGACCATAGAGACCGGTCTTGTGACCACCGTTGCTGCGCTCCTGGAGCTCATTCTTGGAATCGTTTATGTGGCATACTATTATCATGTTGCTGTGTAAGCGTCCCGAACATGCTGACAGTGTCCTCGCTGATACCTAGCCAGGTTTTATATCATATCGAAACTGTGCGCTCTCAACTTTCGGCCATTTCCATCGATGCTAATTGACGTAAAGCTATGCAAACTGTCTACTAGCATCCTTGAACTTCCGGCTTGTTCTCAGAAGCCAGTCCGATCCAAGCCAGACCGCCATCGTCTGGGACGACATGGCATCGAACACACAATCGAGACAGTCGGTTTATCAACCACCACATGTCATACAATTCCTGGCCCGGGTAGAACCAGATATTGAGCTTAACCAGGTGCGTCTCTCCATCAAGATCCGGTTGTCCCTTACTTTATGTGGGTTTGTGTAGACCCGTCCGAGAAAGAATGGTTCCATTGAGAATCAGACATCTGAGGTTCGTCAATTCCATGATAGGTCAACACGGGTGTAATCTAGGATGATACCCATGCAGTCAGAAATCTCCATCCGTCCAGAAGACTACGGGCTCGCAATTTGAGAAACCACTGAGATTGTACAAGATAGATAATGATTTTGGCAGTTGTTGGTGTCATTCAGTCTTGGAGCTGCGAAATATTGGGTCGCAAGCAGTCTCTTTTGTAGGTCTATCCCCCCGCTTTGTGTTGTGTTTCCGTTTCGCCATCGTCATAATCGAAAGGGTAGCTGAATGGCTAAGTTAACAACTTTGCCTTTGGAATTTGTGAAACTTCGGAACGCCCAGTGATATCCTGATCGTGGTCAAAGGCACTAGTAGGGTGTTGTCGGCAGCACTCCAACTCGTACTCGAGTTCCTTCTAGCTCCCATTCTTACGCTGGCCACATTCTTTGAAGATGAAACATGCTCACGCTCGTTCAATTGTTCGAGAGGCACCCTGGCGACGACAAACATGTTTAATGGTTGTTAAAGATATGATACCTGATAGAAAAAGCTGTATGTGTCAGTCCGAAATTTCAAGGTGTCGATCTGCGACACGTCAACATTTCTATAAATCTAGTACCTGCAAGACTCAAGTAGTCCAACTTGGGCTTGATCCCGGACTTCCGTTGTGCTACCTCCTCTGGTCTTCGCCTGCGCATGATGGAAGACTTCCTTGTCCATTCTTCTATCCAGTCGCTATGAAGGGGCGTCGAGCTCTGGTTCTGTTCCAAAGTTTTCATCGCCAGCCGGGCCTCCGATTTACCAGAGCGATTCAGAGGATTGACCCGACTCGTACCAATCTTGGATCCTGCGTACAAGGGGACGATTAGTCCAGCCCGTCCATGACTCTGTGATAGTCCATTCTTCTATCCGGTTGTTGTGAGGCAGTATGTGGAGCGCATATTCGGAGTTTCTGAGTACGTCCGACGTCGATGACCTAGGTGGGTCGTGAAATAGTCTAGCTTCAATGAGCATAGCTAATATCACCTTGTCATTTTGCTGGGCGATCTGATATCTGATTCGCATCAGGTCTCCAGAGCCCACAGCTGGGGCTGTGCCCTTGGCCACTTATTATTTGCAGTTTTCAGTTGGGTTGGCCGCGTGCGAAAAATCGTTGAGATTGCCACCACTTCCTTCATCTTGGGTGTCGAACGCAGAACCGCGATATCTCGAGAATCACGCAAGAAAGCGGCTCAATTCCTTCAATTCCAGAGCCAGCAAGACTGTCCGCAGGGCCTCGTACCAAAAAAGCACGCGATTTACCGCACCTAATTTATGATCGAAAACCGCCCCTCGTCTAACCTCAGACTCGACTTACCGCTCGAATAAATGCGTCGTGGTCCAGTCAGACCTTGTAGAGGAGCTCGGAAGATTGTCAGGGAGGGCGATTTATGCTTACATTCCAATCCTTGTGTTGTTGCAACCACTTTCACTACCATGATACTATCCCTATCCTCACTGCGCTTTTACCTCCAAGTTGGATTACATTCCCTGTCTTATAAGCCGTGTACTCTGTGTCCACTTTCAGTCGATTTGCTGGGATCCGGTGGAGTAAGGTCATCCATGATGATATCGGGGTTGCAGTCACTTCAACATCCCAACTCACTTAACGCTGCACGGCCTGATGTAGTGAAAACATACACACCTTTGTTCTACACCTACACACTCTTTCCAATGGCAGATCTAGAAAATAAAAGCATGTTATCGAGAAGTCCTGCAAGGAATTGCCGAAGTATTGAAAACTCCTTCAATTATTTTGCAATAAAGCATACTGCGAATGCTTAGTACAGGAAGGATCAAGTACCCGACAGCAGTCAGTAGCATCCTCTAACTTGTACTGAGCTCCATCAAGGTAGGCATCCGGAGAATGCTCGAAGCAACCTTCAATAAGCTGCATTAACAAATCAATTCTGTATGCAGGAAGGAATATGAGCAAATACCTGGATGTCTTCATCTGTTAGCACGCCACTCCGAACATTCTGATTTTCGAACCGAGCCTTGTTGACAGGCCTGTGCAGCAGTGACATTCCAGGAGCCTCTGAATTCTTCGTGCAGGTAAAGAGGTGTATTGACTGATATTCTCGACGGACTCGTCAAGGAGGTAATGCATGTGAACAACTACCCATGCGATATCTTCTGAGATGTTTCTCCCCAGGTCGTTTCCGCAGCCGGGGAAACTGCTGGTGAGAACTTCGCTGGAAAGCCTGTACTTAAGAGCATTACTAGCCCTCCATTACAATATTCAGAGCTCCTCTATGAGGTCTGGTTGGACTGCGACGCATTTATTCGAGCGGTAAATCGAGTCTGAGGTTGGACGAGGGGCGGTTTTCGATCATAAGTTAGGTGCGGTAAATCGCGTGCTTTTCTGGTACGAGACCCTGCGGACAGTCTTGCTGGTTCTGGAATCGAAGGAATCGAGCCGCTTTCTTGCGTGATTCTCGAGATATCGCGGTTCTGCGTTCGACACCCAAGATGAAGGAAGTGGTGGCAATCTCAACGATTTTTCGTACGCGGCCAACCCAACTGAAAACAGCTATATTAGTAAACCACGACAAAGTGTGCCTTCATTTTGGACTCATTACGACTCGTAGATGTGGCGCCGATTTCAATCTCAACCTTGGGGTTGATTGTTTTGAAACTGCATGTGGCGTGGACGTCAATGGCCAAGTAGAAGACGATATCCTTCAAGGAACCAAATATCAGCGGATGCCAAGAACATAACATGGGTTAGTTCCTATGGTCCAGCCAACTCTTTGGACATTGGGACATCATCCCGGGCCACCGAACCCTTCCAGCCTGTACCCGGCATTCTAGACGGTGTATTTTTTTTTCGGTCCAACCCACACAGCTTTCGAAGCGTCTGAATCCCGCGGACAGCAATCTGATGCAACTGGGTAGCCAGTTGATAGTACCTTGCTATCTGATGCCCGCAAAAAAACCGTGGTCCGTTTATCTCCCAATGTCATAGCCTCCCGTCTACTTACAGTAAATGACCCTCATCGCATACCGATGTCTCGTCCGCAGCCCGCTTATATAAAGCCAATCTGAACTTTGAACGGCTCATCTGGGTGCATTCAACATACCGTCCCGACACCGATAATGAGGTGCGCAACTTCTGGCTTCCAGCATAGCTTTTTGTTTAGCACATAGCATTCAGCAATATCGCCATGTGAGTCTGTTAATGATGGATATTCCTCGAAAATATAACCTTTGCTGGTTACGACAGTAATGGACCGTTTGTACATGTCCACTTTCTCGTTCACGTCGGACCAATGCTCACAGTGTATAGGTCATCGGATACACGCTGTGCTTCGGTTTTATGGGAGCTCTTGCTGTCCAAGGGTGTGCGTGTCTTCTTAGGTTCGCACGTCTATGATCCACTCACTATTTTGTAGATATCTATTATACCCGATTCACGGACGATCGAAAAGCCATCAAGGGATTAGGTGACTACCATAGTGGTCATGCTCACTGGGCCACGACTGAATATATTTCCAGTAACCACCATTCTTCTCCTGGAAACATTGATTACTGTACTCGCATTTTATGCCTTTTGGGGATCATTAACCTCCAATACCTATGCAAGCACTGATCCGTTCATAGTCGCGCCATATGGCCCGGGTGTTGGCTGGTCATTCCTAGCTTCGGCACCCCTCACTGGACTCGGTGAGTAAAGGATTGGCTCAGATTGTTCAGCGGCTAACGCAAAGTAGTGACTACACTGACACATGGTTTTTTTTGTTGGAGAATAGCATCCCTCCGGCAATCCCGCCTGCTGCCACTTCCCATCATGATGGTAATATATATGATCCGGTGAATTGGGAATATCCTGAGGGTGCTAAGTGTATATTTGTTTAGGTCTCCCTACTTCAACTCGTCAGCGTCATATGTCTTGTTTTTACGGTAACTCAAGCTTACTGTAATTACCACTCCCTGACTAGACTCTTCCACAGGATGCCCCTTTCCCTTCAAATGAAGATATAACCATTTTCTCATCCATCCAATCCCACATATCAGTGGTGCTTTCCCCATGGCTGGGGGTGAGTGTACAGCTTGTTGTTTCCGGCTAGAACTCAGATGTCTTGCAGATCTGGCTTGGAAGCAGTGTTGTGTGTGATCTGGCAATTACAGTCTGTATGCTACTCAGCGTGTGTCTGTTTGTGCTCTCTTTTCGTGGCTCGCCACCAATGTCACACAGCTCCGTTCATCGAAATCTCACTCCAGAAGCAACAAGTCCATCCTGGTCAAGTTAACGAGGTTGATCATAGAGACTGGTCTTGTGACCACTGTGGCCGCGCTCCTGGAGCTGATCCTTGCTCTTGTTTATAGGCACTACTTGTATCATATCGCCGTGTAAGTCTTCCAAGAAGCGATCGCAGTGTCCTCGCTGATGCCTAGCCAGGTCCTATGCCATGTCGAAACTGTGCGCTATCAATATTCGAGCATTGTCATCAGTACTAATTGACACATAGCTATGCAAACTGTCTACTAACATCATTGAACTTCCGGCTTGTCCTCAGAAACCAGTCCGATCCAAGCCTGACTGCCATTGTCTGGGACAACACGCCATCGAATACACAATCGGGACAGTATCAACCATCACATGTCGTGCAAATCCTGGCCCGGACAGAAATAGACGTGGACATGGGTATTGAGCTGAACGAGGTGTGTTCCCCCTTAAGATCCAGTCGTTCTTTCATCCATGTGGGTTTCTGTAGACCGATCCGAAAAGGAGTGGTTCCGTTAGCTCTGTCGAAGATCAGACATGTGAGTTGGTCGAGTCATTCTTGCGGAAGTGTGCTCAAATTGATTTTACGAAGATGTATAAACTTTCTGATGGGTCGACAGAGATGTAAACTATAAGAGAGATATCGATACTAAATGAAATTGGACCCATAGTACATCCGGGTTTATGCGCACGATCATGGAATTGTATAGGTCGGCTGATTTGGATTTTGGTGAGATGTGGGTGCTTCAAGTCGTTCTATGTTGGAGTTGCCAAGAGTTTGACTTGAATGTCACCGGGAGCTGCAGCTGTCTCTCTGAAATCCCTTCTCTTTCCATGTTTTGTGATCTCTCCTTGCCATTGCGGTAGTGAACGTTTGCCGAGAATGGTAGTTGACAAACGTCGCCTTCGGAGTCTTCGAAGAACATTAGCGGTAGCTTGCCAGTGGACGTCTAGCGGTTGGTAGGATCTGACATCGGTTGCTGGTGATATAGAAGATATTGTAGACTTCCAGGCCGGGAAACTTGAAAACGGATAGCGAGGCTCGCTTATACGACGGGATGGAAACGCTAGGCGAAGCGGCGAGGTAGACCCATAATCGGAGCTCTCGAGGGAGATGCGTCGACATGGCAGGTCTTCTTGTTCTGATGGCTCGGTGGCTGTGCGGCAACGTACGGTATGACGTCATATTCTTGGAACGTTCGGTGAAGCCTTCTGGCACAGCCCACAGCCTCATCACCTCATGGAGTCACGATTGTGTTCCCACTGGCATAGGCAATCGCTAGCTCTTCGACTACTGGCAGTACCTCCACGGACTCTAGCACAAATCTACCGAGGCTTTTCAGCTGCTAAGACCACTCATACTATGTCCCGGCGGTATCGTTTGAGTATGTACATATATGGGCCCACCGGTCAATCGAAAGAACACGCTTTCTGGGCGTGAAGGGTCCTGGGAAGCATGCCTTATGTTACCTTCAAGTGGGTGAGTAATTTATATATCGCCACCTACCAGTAATCAACCAAAACCCTGGGATCACTGATCGGGATATTTTATGATCGCATAGCCCCCACCAACTTAAAGGTCCCCGTGTACATATTAAAAGCTACTCTGCAAAGGCCCAACCAAACCCGCATCCAGGAACTTGATACCACTGATAATGAGGTTTGTAATTTCTGGGATCTAGCACAACCTTCTGCTTAATTCATGATATTCAGTACTACCTCCTCATCAATCGAAACGTGGGTTAGCTAACCGTCACACCGTCCAAGTTCTAAAATTTCCGGCTTCATCAGAAACGGACCCTATGTATGTCCCTGCTTATTGACTTATTCTTTGTGTTAGTTCTGACCGCATGATGTGTAGGTCATTGGATACACTCTCTGCTTCGGCCTTATGGGTGCCCTTGCTGTCCAGGCCTGTTTGTATCCTACCATGTCTTTGCATTCACCATCAGCTCACTGTTCTCAGATATCTATTTTACTAGATTTACAAATGACCGGAGAGCCATCAAGACACTAGGTGATTACAGTGGTTCTTCCTCAAGGAGGTGCAACTGATCCCCGCCTCTCCCAGTAACAGCTATTCTTCTACTGGAAACATTGATGACTGCGTTTGTATTTTCTGGGTTTTGGGCTTCGACAACATCCCAAAATTCTTCGACGAGTTCTATTGCTCCATCCACGTGGGTGTCCACGTTCATAACCATAGCACCCATCGCCGGACTGGGTGAGTAATAAACCGGCTCAAATAGATTAGTGGCTGATCGAGAGAAGTGACTACATTGACTCAAGGCTTCTATTGTTGGCGAATATCAACCCTTCGAAATTCCCGCCTGTTCCCACTTCCCATCATGATGGTGATACACGCAGTCCGCTTGGTTGGGACAGCCCCGAGGGTACTAAGTGTGTATTTTTTAGGTGTCCCTACTTCAACTCGCCAGTATCATACTTCTTGCTTTCGCTGTGAGTCAAGCTTACTCGATAATTATTACTATCTAACTAGACTCTTCCACAGGATGGCCTTCTCCCTTCAACAGAAAACGCCACCATTACACCCTCCCTAACCCTCCAATTCTCATTCCAGCTCTCCCCATGGCTACCGGTGAGCCTACAGCTCATTGTTTCGGGACATCTACAACCCGGATGTCTGGCAGACTTGGCTTGGCAGTAGTCTTGTGTGTGATTTGGCGATTACAATCTGCATGATACTAAGCGTGCGTCCCCTTGTGCTCTCTTCTCCGAATCCATCGCCCATGCCACACAGCTCCGTCCTTCCAAATCTCACTTCAGCAGCAACAAGTCCACCCTAGTCAAGTTAACGAGGCTGACCATAGAAACCGGTCTCGTTACGACTGTTGCTGCCCTTCTGGAGCTCATTCTTGGACTCGTTTTTCAACAACAAATGTATCACATCGCTGTGTAAGTCTTCCCGGAAGCGGTCACAGCGTCCTCGCTAATACCTGGCCAGGTTTTACGCCATATCGAAACTGTGCGCCGTCAATACCCGACAGTTTTCATCAGTGCTGACGGACATACAGCTATGCAAACTGTCTACTAGCATCTTTGAACTTCCGGCTTGTTCTCAGAAGCCAGTCCGATCCAAGCCAGACGGCCATCGTCTGGGACAATGTGCCATCGAATACACATTCAGGACAACCCATTTACGAACCACCACACGTCGTGCAAGTCCTGGCCCGGGTAGAATCAGATATTGAGCTGAATGAGGTGTGTCCTTCCAGCAAGATCCAGTCGTTCCTTGATTCATGTGGGTTTGTGTAGACCCCTCCGAGAAAGAACAGTTCTATTGAGGATCAGGCATGTGAGGTTTGTCTATTCAGTCTCCCGGTAGCGCTGAAATTGATTTTACGAAGACGTATGAATTTCATGATAGGTCAACATCGGTGTAATCTGGGATGAAACCAATGCAATCAGAAATTCCCGTCTGTCTAGGAGACTGCAGACTTTCAAATCTGAGAAACCACTGAGATTGTATAAGATAGATATGTACCTTTGGTCCTAGAGCTGCGAAATGGGTCGCAAGCGGTCTCTTTCGTAGGTCTGTTCTCCCGCTTTGTGTTGTTTTTGCTTTTTACCATCGTCATAATCGAAAAGGAAACCTTTCACGAATATGGCTAAGTTATAAATGACTCTGCCTTTGGAATTTGCGGAGTTTCGGAATCTCAGTGATACCCTAATCGTGGTCGAAGGTAGGGTGGCATCGGTGGCATTCTAGTTTGAGATGGGGCACTCGAGCTCCTTCTGCCCCCATTCTGACGCTGGCCACGTTCCGCAACGATGACAGATGGGGCTTCTTCAATTATTCGAGAGAAACCTTGGCGACGATAAATATGTCCATTAACAATGGTCGTTATGATACCAGATGCCACCGACGGCGTAGAAGGTATTGTAACCTCGATAAGCGTTCGGGAGGGGTTTCCCTCATTATGAAATTCGTATGCACGACGCGCGAAGATGCTGGCGGAGTGACGAAGTGGACTTGTTGGAGAAGAAGATGGACGACACAGGTCGCCCTCTTCATACACTGCCACCATACTTAGGTTGTATTGTACACAAGATAGCATGAATCGCTTCCGACCATCTCTGCACACATAACTCAGGGGAAGATAGATACACAAAGGAGTATGTGGATGATAGTGACGAAACACAGACTTTCTGTTCGACATGACAGAGACCACTGCTTAAGATGGAGAAAGACTCACCTGTGTCGAGCTTTCAGTCGAAAGTGCGAAGAAGTTCACCTGTAGAGGCAGTGACAAGTTTCGGTGTCAAAAGAGCCTTCCCGTCGATCAACACCGCAAGTCGTGATGCGAAGTTGTGTTGTTCCGTACGTGGCGCCAAAGCGGCTAGCGATGATGATACATCTGGATTAGTATAGTTGGACGCCCTTAGACAACTTGAGGACGCCGGATGGTGCAGTCCAAGGTTCAACTGCCATTGTGAACGAACGTAGAAGACAGTGTCCATACGAAGGAAAAAGGCTGTGTGAGTCAATCCGAAATTTGGTGTTGGTCTGCGACACGCCAACGTTTCTACATATGAACCTAGCTGCAGGTGGTCCAACTTCGGTTCGACCCTAGACTTCCGTTGTGTCACCTCATCAGGTCTTCTCCAGTGATGGGAGGTGTCCTTGTCTATTCTTCTATCCAATCACTATGAAGTAGTGTCGAGCTCGGGTTCATGTTCCAAAAGGTCGTTATCGCCAGCCCTCCGATTTACCAGAGCGATTCAGAAGATTGACCTGACTCATGCCAATCTCGGATCTCGCATACAAGGGGACGATGCGTCGAGGTTCGTGAAAATGGAGCATCATAGAGAACGTGAAGAAAAAAGGTGCCGAGGAAAGGGTTCGTCTCTCACCGAGAACGAGAGTACAAAAGACGGCGCTCGTGGGAAGGAAAAGTGGAAGGAAACTGTAGTCGGTCCATTCAGTAAACTCAGAACTTCGTCTGAGTGAAACCCATCGTGTCATTCAGTGAGCGATGCGTGCCAGGAATGCGTTCTATATCTCGGTCTCGAATAAGAGATTTTGTCCGCGTACTTGTACCAGCCCAAGTGGGTAACACCATTACCGCATTCTCTTGTCTTCTCTTACGAGTCTGTTGTCCCCTCTCCTTGTCCATTTTTCTATCCATTTGTTGTGAGGTGTGTCGAACGCAAGTTCTGAGCTCCCGGGTCCGTCGGTGAGGCTGAACTAAGGTGGGCCGCGAAGCATTGAAGTCTAGCTTCCTTGTATGCGTGTAGCCACTGGTCTCCCAAACCAGCCCTAAATGCTCTAGATTAGAAAACAGTCATTTTCATCATACGATGGAGCATAGCTAATATTATATTACCTTGCCATCTTGTTGGACCATCCATCAGAGCCCGCCGCCGGGGCTGTAGGTACCCTTGGTCGCTTGTTGCTAGAAGTAGTGCTTCACAACCAACCACTAGATATGTACGGCCGAACCCCGTCGGCAGGAACCTTGATTGGTACAAGTGCACCCTTATACGGCATGAAACTCGCACGGGGAAAAAACGCGACCATATCTTGATCAGCTGGCGCCGATTTCCAACGTCATCCTCAGAGTTGATTGACTTGAAACTTCATGTGGCCAATATCAGCGGATGCCAGAACCACAACATGGGCTAGTTCCTATAGTCTAGCCAACTTTTTGGACCTTGGCACACCATCCACCGGGAACTTTTCAAGCCAGTACCCGGCATTCTAGACGGGGCTTGTTCCAGTTCAAACCACACAGCCCCCTAGCGTCTCAATCTCGTGGACAACAATCTGATGCAACTTGGCAGCCACTCGATACATCGATACCTGATTCCCGCAAAAAACCGCGGTCTATTTATCTCCCAATGTCATAGCCTCCAGTCGACTTAAATGACCTCATCACATACCGTTACTCGCCCGCGTATTTAAAACCAATCTGTGAAGAGCTCAACCCGCTAAGAAGCTGGGTGCATTCAACATACCGTCCCGACACTGATAATGAGGTACGCAACTTCTGGCTTCCAGCGTGACTTTTTTGCTTAGCACGCAGCGTTCAGTAGTATCGTTTTGTGAGTCAGCTAATCGTGAATATTCCTCGCAAATATAATTTTTCTGGTTACGGTAGTAATGGAGCTTTTGTACATGCCCACTTTCTGTTCATGTTGGACCACTGATCACAGTGTATAGGTCATCGGGTACACGCTATGCTTCGGTTTTATGGGAGCTCTTGCTGTCCAAGGGTGTCTGTGTGCTCCTAGGTTCACGCGTGTATGATCTACTCACTATTTTGTAGATATCTATTATACTAGATTCACGGACGATCGAAAAACCATCAAGACATTAGGTGACTACCGTAGTGGTCATGCTCACCGGGCCGCAGCTGAATATTTTCTCAGTAGCCACCATTCTTCTTTTTGAAACATTGATGACTGTGTTCGCGTTTTATGCCTTTTGGGGATCATCAACTTCCAATAATTATGCAGCCACTTATCCGCTCATACCTGCGCCACATGGTCCGGGTGTTGGCTGGTCATTCCTCGCTTTGGCACCCCTCACTGAACTCGGTGAGTAAAGGATTGGCTCAGATCGTTCAGTGGCTAACGCAGAGAAGTGACTACACTGACACATGGTTTTTTTTGTTGGAGAATAGCATCCCTCCGGCAATCCTACCTGCTGCCACTTCCCATCATGATGGTAATATATAGGATCCGGTGAATTGGGAATATCCTGAGGGTGCTAAGTGTATATTTGTTTAGGTCTCCCTACTTCAACTCGCCAGCATTATATGTCTCACTTTTACGGTAACTCAACCTACTGTAATTACCACTCCCTGACTAGACTCTTCCGCAGGATGCCCCTTTCCCTTCAAATGAAGATATAACCATTTTCTCATCCACCCAATCCCTATCAGTGACACTCTCCCCATGGCTGGGGGTGAGTGCACAGCTTGTTGTTTCCGGCTAGAACTCAGACATCTTGCAGATCTGGCTTGGAAGCAGTGTTGTGTGATTTGGCAATTACAGTCTGTATGCTACTCAGCGTGCGTCTGCTTGTGCTCCCTTTTCGTGGCTCATCACCAATGTCACACAGCTCCGTTCTTCTAAATCACACTCCAGAAGCAACAAATCCATCCTGGTCAAGTTAACGAGGTTGACCATAGAGACTGGTCTTGTGACCACTGTGGCCGCGCTCCTGGAGCTGATCCTTGCTCTTGTGTATAGGCGCTATTTGTATCATATTGCCGTGTAAGTCTTCCAGGAAGCGATCACAGCGCCTTCACTGATACCTGACCAGGTTTTATGCCATATCCAAATTGTGCGTTGTCGACATTTAACCATTGTCATCAGTGCTGATGGATGAACAGCTATGCAAGCTGTCTACTGGCATCCTTGAACTTCTGGCTTGTTCTCAGAAGCCAGTCCGATCCAAGCCAGACGGTCATCGCCTGGGATGACATGCCGTCGAATACCCAATCACGACAACAATCAGTTTGCCAACCATCACATGTCGTGCAAATCCCGGCCCAGGTAGAATCACGCGCGGACATGAGTATTGAGTTGAATGAGGTCCGTCTCTCCATCAAGACTGAGCCATTCTTTGATTCATGTTGGCTCGTGTAGACTGGTTGGAGAAAGGATAGTTTTATTAGTTCTGTCGAGGGTCAGAAATGTGAGTTCGTCGATTCCTTCTTGGCGGAACCGCCAAAATTGATGAATACGTAAGAACTTTCTGATAGGTAGATAGGATTGTAACCTACCAAACGGATACTAAATCAAAGCGGACCCATACATCCGGGTGTTTGCACACTGTCTTCAAAAAGCATGATCTCACAAATTTGAGAAACCATGACATCGTATAGGTCGGCTGTGGTGGCTTGAAGTTGTTCCATGCTGAAGCTGCCAGATGTTGAAGATCACTGGGAACTGCAGCTGTCACTCTGAAATCTCTTCTCTTTCCTTTGTTTTCTTTTTCTCCTTACCACTGCGGCAGCGAACGCTTATTGAACATGGGTAAGTTGAAAAGCATTACTTTCGGAGTCTTCGGGAGGCACCCGGTGATACACTGATCATAAACCGGAGTTACTAAGGCTATGGTCAGCAGTGTTCAAAATCGAGACGAGGCACTTGAGGTCCTTAAATGCTGGATACTAAGTACGCTCCTCGACAATGGTGTACAACTTTAGCCTTCCTTCAGGTGCTCAGAAAGAGCATTAGTTGTAGCGTGGATGCCTGGCAAGATCTGGTATCGGATGGTGGTGGTGTAGAAGATACTGTCGCCTTGCTGGGCAACTCGGAGGGATAGTTGTGCTCAGTTATACGACGTGATGGAGACGCTAGGTGAAG
>JBBPNS010000050.1:0-31290 GCA_038090995.1 Boletus vermiculosus
AGATAATAAGCCATCCTTCCGCAATATAGTCTCCAAAAATGTCGTTCATAAAGGCCTGAAAAGTTGCTGGAGAGTTACACATCCCGAAGAACATGATGGCCGGTTCGAATAATCCCAATGGGGTGAGGAAGGCTGCTTTCCACTGGTCTTCAGGTTTGATCAAGACATTGTTGTACCCCCATTGAACATCGAACTTGGTGAACATAGTGGAGCCTTTGAGTTTGTCCACCAGGTCCGAGATTAATGGGAGAGGGTAGGCGTTCTTGATCGTATGTTGATTGAGATACCGGTAGTCTTGACAGGGTCGCAGCTTTCCGTCTTTCTTTTGGACGAAAAAGAAAGGCGAAGCTTGGGGGGATTTTGATGGCGTAATCTTGCCGCTTTTCAAATGTTCTTCGACAAACTCCTTGCAGGCCTGCTGCTCAGCTGGGTTGAGCGGGTAGGCTTTGGCACACCATGGTATGAAAGAGTCCTTTAACTCTATGGCGTGGTCATACTGCCGAGAGGGAGGTAATTTGGTGTCTTTCTTGTTAAAGACGTCCTCATAATCTCAGAAAGCCAAGGGGATTGTGGTGGTTGCATGGTCTTGTCGCTGGGCTATCGCCGTAGATAGTGTAGTTCGTCTCAGTACGAACTCTGGTATATCTCCGAAGGCACGAAAGAACCTAGTGCGTTGGACAGGTGTCCACTTCCTGAACCCTTCGGCAAGTTCTCGCTCTATCCATTCTTCATCGTCCGTGCCTAGATACCTCATTAGGTATCTCTGTTTCAAGACCTCGGGGTTGGCGCCCGCAGTGTCTCGATATCTGGAGGGGGTGATCGTCATGCGCCCCTCTGTCCAGTGAACATCTGGATTGATCGACCGGAACCAAGAGATTCCAAGGATGATGTCATCCTTGCCGCAATTCAGGATATAAAGGTCCTGCTGTTCCTTTATTCCTCTGTAGTCCAAGACGACCGTTGTCTTGAACTTGATGATACCCGATTGGTTTTCGGTACCATCCACATTCCAAGCCTTAATAGGCTGGCGTAATCTGACGATAGGCAGTTCCAATCGTCTGACTGCTTCCCTGTTGATGAAGCAGCCCGTAGCTCCAGAATCCAAAAGTGTGCGAGCCAACGATTTTGCCGTCCTGTTTCCAGATCGAAAGGGGAATACGAATAGAATTCGATTTCGATCCAGAAATAAATACAGGGGCTATCATTACAGAAGATACTGACGTTGGTTCAGCCCTTCTGCCTAAAAATGTGCCAGCGCTTGGGAGCTCCTCTTTGCACCACCTGGTGCCCTCATATCCTTCCCATCGGGGTGGTTACCGGCCAAGGATAGAGATGCGGGTTCCTCTTAGGCCTTGAGGACATGGACGTGTTCATCGTCCCACATAGCGGCTTCCTGTCCCTCTAGAGGGATGCCCTCTTTGTCGAGGGTAACATCAAAGGAGGACCTCAGTGTCCTCAGAATTTCGTCCCGACTTTGCCCATGCGAAAGGTCTTTAATGAATTCATCCAGCAGGTCCGAGGTGGTAGAGGATGGTCTCCCAATGGGGGGTTGGGTCTCCACTGCTCTTGTTCTTGCTTCCGTAGGTGGACTGTTGTTATTCTTCTGATAACCTGGATGATTCCTCGTAGAACAGCCTTTCCTCTTGCATACGAAACACCTATGCTCCCACATACACTTGAGACGCTCACTAGGACTGATGGAGATCTTATCAACATCCATAGCGTTGGGATTGCGAGCATGACCATGGCCTCCGTAAAACGGTTTCGGTCCCTTCCTGATGTTTCTGATCCGCCTGTAGTTGCCCTCAATTTCAGATGATTTCTTGTAGACGTCTTCCATGGAGGTAGCAGTCTGGAGGGTTCTGGACATGGTGAGCTGGGAGGCGATCTGTGGATCGAGTCCTCTAAGATACCATTCCAAGAGCGCGTTGAGATCGGTGATCTTGGATCGGACGGAGAGGAGAGAGAAGCTTGAGACATATTTCTCGAAGCCTTTGGGGTCTCTAGTGTCCTGTACGAGTGAAGAGAGTTCCACTCGTGCTTGGGCAGCAGTGTCATAAGGGGTGAAGGTGTTGGTGAACGCTTCCTTGATCGTGCCAAAGTGGGTTTGTCCGTGGGGGATCTTGCCATCTTTAATTTTGGCAAGCCACGCTTCTGCGAAGGCCTTTCCTCGTCCTTTCTGCATATGGTTGAGAAAGATGTAGGCCTTGGCGAGGTCTCCGAGCGTATCGTTGAGGGTGAAGTAGCCCTCCATAGCCATGAGCCATCGGTTTGCATCTGAGGATTCTCCGGAGAACTCCTCTGGTAAGGCAGCTTTAACTCCGGGCATGTCGTCGTCGTCTTTGTTGTCTTTGTCTCCTGGTTCAGGGTCGTCGGGGTTGGATGGATCCAGGAGGAGGTTGGTTCGTCTAACAAAACTTTCATATGCCTGTCCGTCGTCGCCAGGGGAAGAGTCCTCTTTTGGGGCCTCTGAGATAGGTTGGATGGGGACATCAACCTGTATCTTGGGTTGGTCGTGATAGCCGGAGGAGGAGGCTCTAGAGAGAGCTGGAGATGGAGTGGTACGACGGGGGGGAGGTACGAAGGGTCCTGTTCTCAGTTGAGAGCTGATCCTTCTAGAGGATTGGGGAGAGTCGGTGTGGGAAATGGGAGAGAAGGCAGAGGACGGGGGATTAGGTTGGGGTGGAGAGATGCATTGCTCCTCGTCGGAGGAGTTTTCTCTATCTCGATAGAGTAGAGAGTCTAGGCGTATGGACCTCGTCTTGCTCGGTACCTAGACTACCACCGGGTAGTCTTCAGGGGGTTCGGGCTTGATAGCACCGGTAAGGTATAACCTTAATCTTTTGTTATGACCTGTAACAATGGTACACGTTCGTGTAACGTCGACTTGGCCTCTCCACGGTGGAGTTAAGTCGAGACCTCGTTCCTACACTTGGGTTCCTCCGAATAGGAGTTAAGTGTGAACGGCCTAGCAGTTGCTAGCAGTACCTGGACTGGCCAGGAGTTGGAAGAGTAGAGGGCGAGACGGCGGTGAGGCAAGGCACAAGGGAGGGGATCTCGAGGAACAGAAGTCCACACGAAATAGTGTAGATTAAGGTTAGAGAAGGAAAGGCATACAGGCGGCGCCCTAATATATATAGTGAGGACTTTAGGGCAGGTGCCGGAGTCCGAAGTATATATATAGTAAGAGATGCGTCGCGTCGTGAGGCACATGAGATAAACGATCGGGATGGAAGGGGAAACGCATAGCCGTAAGGAGAAGCTATGGAGGAGGCAGTGTCTGACAAGTCATAATAAGTAAATATGAGTCAGAGATAAAAGGAGACTGCCAAAGGCAGTGAGGAAAGGAAACTGCCGAGGGCAGTGGGGAAGGCAGTGTATCCGGAGATGTCCGTCCGATGATCTAAGCCTCAAAGAGAGACTCGTCCAGCAGGTCGGCCCACATGGAGGAAGGGATGTCGTAGTCCCTTAAGTCAGAGAAGAGGGAGGAGAAGAGGGAGGCTCCGGGGTGGTCGAGATGGAGAGGTGGGGTAATCGAGGAGGGGATAGGAGTCGGTGGACGAGGAGGAGGAGACGTAGAAGGAAATTGATTAGGGGTCTCCTCCATAACCGTAACAGATAAATCAGGAGAGCTCATTGCTCTGATTTTATGCGCAAGCTCCTCCAGTGATGACCTTCCACATTGGTCCAGAATTTGACATGCATGTTGACATGTGGCTGTTGCCATCTGCAGTCAATCATGACTTTTACCATGTGCAGAGCTGCTTGGCTAAATTGCTTGAATAAGAGGTCTTTGTCCTTGGTTGCCTCAGCTTTGTCCCAGGTGTATGCTGATGGGACGAAGGCATGTGATCCATCTGCAGATGGTATGATTGAGAGGGAGGTGTCATCAATGGAGTATGATGCTGTCCGCTCAGCTTCATCAAGGCCAGTGTTGGTGAAGTACCAGAGCTTGCAAAATTGGTGGTTCTTGAGCTTGCGGATTGCAATGAGGGAGGGCAAGATGAGGGGATCCAATGCTATGGGTTGGTCAGGGATGGTGGTGAACTTGACCTTGTTTTTCTTGCACTCCTTCTTGAGTAGTTGGGCTTCATTCTCTTCCTCTTACAAGTGGCACTGGTTGGCTTGCACTCTGGCTGCTTCTTCAGCATTAGCAGCTGCCTGCTGTTGGTGCTGCCATATCTGCTTGTTCTGTTCATTCTTGAGCATCCATTGACCTTTGAGAGTGTTGACTGCCTGCTGGACTGTGAGGCCCACGTTTATGAGGACTTGGCGTTCGTCTTCAAACTCGTTGGTGGTGAAATCAGGTGCTTGTGCCTTGTTGGGGTCTTCCATGGCATGGAAAATCACCAGCAAGTGGTGACGAAAAGCAAGAAAGAAGAATGCCTGATCCACTGGACTGAGGGTTAGCATACTGTCAACAGTGAGGGATGGCGTCAAGGAGAAGAGGCAATGCCACCTTGCTTACTCCTGCACAGACTATACTCTAGGAAAATCATGTGCTGCTCTTAACCTAAAGAGCCACTTATCAAGAAAGTTTGAACTCATCCCAGAGATCTCAGATCAACTTATGCACGTCATGTGATAACCAGGTTAATTTCCTTCCATACTACAAAGCTTCTTCATGTGGGAATGTCTCCTTTTTGTGTAATGTATTAGCACCATGCTCAAAGAAAGAACCTGATGGAGCTTGCAGAAGTTATGCTTTGTTCAATCACTGCAACTAGCCAAGGGTTGGTTGCTGGATGTGTTTGTGTTTGGAGGCTACATTACATTAAATGGCTTGATCAGACAGGCGGCCCATATTGTTCCATAACATGAGTCAACGAAGCAATCCCATCTTCAATATTCTCCTGGATGGAGGAGTGGGTAGATGTTCTTATGACACTGGTATGGGTGCATCCTCAACAGCCACAACACGATGACCACATACAAGAATGTCCAGATGGAACATTGAAATTCAATTTTGAGGAAGACCTTTCTTTCTTCTAGGTATGTCCACTTGGGAGCAGGCTTTACCCTATCAAACAAAAAGGAATGAATACTATACCAATATACATTCCCATCTAGCAGTTCTTCATGTGTGTTTATAGTCCTCCTAGTGTTGCAGGCCAATGTGGCACCTGTTCGTCAAGTTTGGATGGTACCGAAATGTTAAACCTCACTGGTTGCAACCCTGCATCCGAATCAAACCTTGTTGACAATATGATGAATGAACGAGACATGTTTCAAGATGTGGACTGATGGATTGATCATTGATGCCATGCATGGTGGGAACAGGACATCTGTTGAGCGCCCAAGCTCATGCTGCTTCCATGATGTGCAGCCATAATGCTCACCCATTTCCTTGGTGGAAGTAGCCTTTGGTTCCATCGTATATGGTGTAGTAAGCACCTGAGGAATGTGAACAATATGCTAGTCTCTATTTAGGTGTTGCATAAGTCCTGAAAAGCTCTGCAGTACTGGCCAAATCACACATGTAAAGGAGAAGTTCCTTTGAGGTACATAATAAAGCTTGGATATATACATGACTCATTGAATTCAGAAGGTGAGGCATATGCATAGTTAAAAACATAAATATCCCAAGGCCCCATTCCAAATACACCCCTCTATTTCATCAATACCTTGGCACTTTGCTCATCCCTGGTCTCTACCCAAAACCTTCGTTCAAGCCTGACGCATGTTATCTCCCAATGGTTCCAGTTGAATCACCTCTGATTTGTTCGCACCCCCTTCCACGACCTGATCCTGCTCCGAGGGAACATCTGTGAATAAAATCACAGACACAGCTGTGTTTTGGCTGGCAATTGATTGGGATAACACACTGAATCTGGTGTCAATCCCCTGGAAACCCCGACAGGTGTCACAGTCATATAGCTTTTGCATGCTGCTGATGAACCAAGGCATAATGGAGCATATCAACATGTAACCAAACATGGTCAGGAAGACCATGAAAGTGCTGTTCATCAGTTCTGATGGTCCAGTCATGAGTATGTGAGTAATATTGAAAAACATGCACCTAACAATTCAGGGGAAGACAACAGAGTGGTTAGATTTTGGGCAAGTACTTGAGAGCAAAATGGATGAGAGGCCATGATGGTGACGAATGGAAGAGAGCATAAATGCAAGACGCATGCAAGGAAATAAAGAATCCCATCTCTCATGAGTTGTTGCATGTACCGATTAGGCTGCCACTGCTTCATTGCTTTGTACATGTCAACTGACTGCTTCAAGGTTTGGATGATGACAAGAACCAAAAGTGTAGCACTGAGGATATATTCCAGGATTCTACCATACACGAAAGACCCTGGTGGACTGTTCATTGAGTAATTGCAAAAAGAGAAATTGATCATTTGAGCAACTGTGACTAGAGAAATAGGTGGAGGGTGGTGAACAGCCACCTCTGTGAGATAAATTATGTGTACAACATGGCCCTTGACATACCTGAGAGATAGGTATTGGGATTATCATAGATGCATGTAAGAACAAAGGAACAAATAATCTGTGGAACATAGATGAACAGGAGGACCCAAAGAACTTTCTTGGATTGATTCCACATTGCATACACCTGCAGGATCATTACATATATCTGTAATTGAAATCACGGTCTGGATTAAAGAGAATCAGGAGTGTAAGTAACTTGTGATCTGCAGCTGTAATGGATATTTTGAACCCCCAGACAGCAACCAGATCCATTACAGTATCTTTGGAGCATCATTGTCTCATACTGCTTCTGTGGCAGGCACTCTAAATTGATCTACCTACACCTATGGAGCTATTATCAATATCATTTTCAGTCTGAATTTAGATGCATACACCTGTCAGAAGATGGTTATTATACTAAAGATGGACAAGACACAAAGTGGAAGCACCAACTGTGATGGGGCCAGGGACAAAGATACTACCCACTGTGGATGAATTCAATCTGCTCTATTCACCTTGGAATTAATGCTGAACATACAGAGGACATCAAGACTTTAGCACAGTTTAATACTTAGCTCTATGATTTGCTGTGCATTGTGATTCGTAACGACAATGGACTTACATAGTAAAACAAAGGCCAAAATAGCAGACCTACAGAACTGTCAATTTGGAACAGCTGAAATTGCCAATTGGGCATCCTCTGAGCATTTATACACACCAGAACAAAGGTTGTAGAGACCCAGGACCAGGGTCTGCACTGTGAGGCATCAGTCTGAGGGGCCCAGTGGTTACTGGATAATCATTGCCCACCCAAACATAGTCTACCTTTGAATATTGTCAGCTGACTGGTATGATGAGGTGAGTGAAATAACATACCTCTCTTGAAAAGATGAGGACTGGAGTGGTATGGTTGGAATAATCATTTAATGGCAGGGATCCTGTGCACATATGTGTAAGCATCACTCACAATAATCATACACAACAGCAGTCACAAGAATAACTGCACAGTCTATAAGATTAATCATTGAGAAAAGATATGAGCAACCCTATGGGATATATGTATAGTTATTCATCTGGAGAAACTCCAAAGCAGATTGTAAGTCAGAGGACATGACAGGTACAAGAGAAATGGCGAATGTCTGGTGGTCAATGACAAACCAAGAATGAGGGTCAAGGAGAACAAGGTTGCCAGTGATTTGATCTTGGTGATTATATCCTCTACCAGGTATATTACATAAATATTTATTTCAAGACTCATTTAGAATGATGCATGATGGATGTTACCTTCAAGTGTTGGACAAATACAGTCGACTCCCACATAACACACACCTGTCAGGACACACCCAAAGGTATGCGTTATGAGGGTGTATGTGTTTTCTGGGAGGTTGACTTGCTGAGACAAATCCAGTAACTTTTTGCAGGCATTTGTGTAGATTCAAAATGAGCAGTAAGGTAATATTGTCCTATGATATATTGGGACTATTTATGAATAAAATAATTGGCAACCTTATTGTCCTTCATGTTCTGCATCTCAATGGCTCATATTCTTGGTCCAGATAAGCACAACATAAGTTCTAACTTACAAGAAAATTCATCCAACTCTCTGACAAAATTCCACAAGATGAGGGCAGCCTGATATACTTGACAGTGCTTCCTTTCATGTAGGACTTGGCTCAACAGGTGCAGTGCAATCACAGTCATCACTAACCCCCTCATTCTGTTCCCATGCTGCCTTTGCATCCATGACAGATTGAAAAATGTTTCATTGGTTGCCTCAAAAACATTGTGGGTCTTGGCATCTGGGTTGATCTTTGGAGGACACCAGTCACCTCCAAATCATAGTGTGACCTCAAGTTTCCCTTTCTGGTCTCAAATCCATTCCAGAAGCTTTGTTAAGCCTTTTTTAGAGTGTTAATGGGTGACATAATGATGGGAGTTAAGTTTGTCAATGAATATTATGTAATATATAATTGCCTAATTTAGTATTCTCCCGGTGCAGGTATGGGTTATGACTGTGAAAAATTGCTATGGGGTATGGGATATGGGAGAGTATGTGTTATGAGTATGAAACCCCACATACCAACTCGGGAAATCAAAAATCCTATGGGTTATAACAGGTACGTGTTATGTGGGAGTTGACTGTACATGTTCAGGATGGAGAGGTGGTGATGGAAGGCCCAGGTAGTGTGACAGTGTCTTCATTACTGTGTAGAGAATGGAATCACCATGGGACGTTTTCAGGCCAAAGATTCAAACATCACTGTACGTGAGTTTCACAACTATATCCCATTAACCTCCAGTCTCCAGTAATAAACCTTGAATTTGTAGAACCAGCCTGGGAGCAGATCTATCATTGAGGTCAACACTGTATTTCTACCATTCATCTACTTCAACCCTCAATGAACTAATGTGCCTCAGGTCACTCATTCTCCTAATCAGCACTCCTTCTGTGTTCACATGCAGCCCAAGGTACTTATGAGTGGCATCACAGTATATCTTGGTTCCCTAATCCCGCTTGTCAACGTGTATCCAATTCCCACCCATTATTTATGCTGGAATGAACCCAAAGGATTGAGTAATTATTCTGTTGTAAAATTCCCCTGAGTTGACACCCGTTACTAAAGGCCCATTAACCAAGAATTTGGTGATGACGAGAATCAGCAGTGCCTCAGACCTCCCTACCAATACCAACTACTCACCCTAGTACATATCTGCAGCCTTTCTCATCCTAGTGGGGGAGTTGCGGAACTAGAAACATGAATCTGGCAATGGTGATTGGAACAGCGATGATCAAGGAGTGTGTCATGGCCGGTTTCGTCATGGCAACAAGAGGTCCAAGTAAGGATGACAGATGATCGAAATAACTGCCTTATGCCAAGCCTCTCCTGGCCCGCAATGGCTCGAAACATCCCGCCCCATCTCTGCTTCATCTCTGCCCCTTCCCGTATTATGGGATGTTTATACACCACAGCTCTGCCTCACCGCCAACCACCAACGGCTCGACCAAGTCCACCCTCTCGCGTGTTCGTCTTCACCGGTACCGAGGAATGAACCCCACGATGTTCGGACACTGTGATCGCACCCGTCAAATCATACATTTCCTTTTCTGATCCAATGCACATCACAACCACCCACTTCCACCGCAGGGACGGCGCGACTAATCACACGGCCCCAAAGGACAGGCGCAACAGACCAGTGAAGGAGTGACAAGCGGAATGAATGGATGCATCCGAGATATGTTCACCTGGTAGTCAAAGCATTGGTGACTTACATGTGCCCAGAAAGATCGTTTCAGTTCTGTGCTGGGCGCAGTTCATACAAAATTGATTGAACCCATAATGAGATCAAACGCGCCAACAAATGAAGTAACACTGTGTTGCGGTTTTTTCCTCTGAAACAGCCGGATCATATGGACGCACACCGTGCAGCTCAGGTCGCACAGCATATATGCAGAACTTTTACAATGGGCATCTTAGTCGCCTTCCCGAAGTGCCATACCCCACCAAGGAAGGTGACGATATTCCGAGGATGCGCGGGTATCAGGAACCCAGACTTACGTGGAACAAACAACTTTGACCATAGCCCCATGCAGCTGACTCGACGACACGAGACACGGGAACTCACTAGCATACACAGCGACCTTCCCAGCTGAGTGATAGCAGCGAGGTCAAAGTCTGCTGTTGACTAGCATAGTTCTCTCAGGAAGGACCTTTGAGAGAGGGGAGAAAGACCGATTGCGAAGGTCGCGTAAACAGTAAATTTGCACCTGTGCCAGATGTGAATGGAACCAGAGATCCGGGGGAGACTGTTGGCCTTTCGGGAAAACCTCCAGGGACATGTAGATAAGTAGGTGTAAATAGACCTGCCAATCAGTGAATGGAGCTATGTCATGTAGGGTTGAATTGTCACATCCTGGTACGTGTCAGTCCAGGCGCACATTAAGGAACTGGGACAATAGACGTTTCGTCCATACAAGGTACGCACGTTCTTCCGGCGTCAGGAAAGTGGTAGTCGACAGGAAATCGACGATCACTGACAAAAGTATCGAAACAGAATCTTAATGATCAAGAGAGCTCTGGGCTCACAGAAGAAAGCAATAAGTCCAACAATCGTAGTCGCCAGTCCTTGAATAATCTGTCAAAGTAGCTATCAGAACAATGATCATGATACTGGGATGTAACGAGTCACAAATATCCACCACCAACCCCATAAATGTCCCACTCCTCCCATGTGTCCTATTCCAAACGCAATGAGACCAGAAAAGGCACCTCAAATTATACTTGAGAATAGGAACGCATAACAAAGTCGTCATGTTATCCACCCGCTACTGTTGATGCCCCAAAGAAGAGACCAATGCGGCCAGAAGTACGTGCTTCGGGTACCATATTGTGATGCCATGGCGCCCACGACAGTTCGCGAATAACACATCAGCTCACGACACACTAGTATCCAACACTGGGGAAAAGGCCAGCTTCAGAAATGCCAAGACAAAATCGTACACCAACCAATTGAGGGTATTTGCAGATCATGTTTGTCAATCTCGAGACATAGCAACGATAACCGCGCATTATGTTTTCACGAGACCCATCAAGGTCCTAGAATTGGGATCAGTACCACACCCAAGTTATGGTATAATAGGGCTACGTATATGATAGTGCCCCACAATACCTGAACATCATCAGCTGACGAATCAAAGGGAGTCAAGGCGTCCAACTCACCGTGATGCCCGGAAGCCATCTTACGTCCCTCGTGCGTCAGTAATACGTATGCGCGACGTTGAACTAGCTTACTTCGATGGACAAAACGCCTTGAAGACGAGATTAAAGGGCTGCATGGGCTCGGCAACCAATCTCGGCGACATGACACTCACTTTGCGCGACATCCAAACACACAATATATCTAGTAGGTAAATGGCCTGAGGTGCAAAGTTAAAGATAAGCGCTGAGTACACACGATGAGAAACATGGTCTATCATTCGACGCACGATGCCGATGTTGTATCTGTCGCCAGTGAGATCGAACTGCGTCAAGAGACCATCGAGTTTTGCGTTTTCTTGGTCAAAGTGAGTCTCCTGTAGCAGACCAAGTACGCTGAGTGACGAGCAAATTTAACGCACCAATATTGCCTGTCCAATTGTAATAATAATAGAAAAGCATGTGTTAGCTTTGGAATCCAGCTGAACCTGTCCGACCCATCTTGGTCCATGAACGAGCAAAGGTACATCAAACTCAAAATCGGCATCAACCGTAGATCAACTTTGCGCCAAAGTCGTTTCTCATCCCGAGGACTGAGTGTGCTGGGTGTTT
Organism: Boletus vermiculosus; assembly: GCA_038090995.1. Classification (NCBI taxonomy): domain Eukaryota; kingdom Fungi; phylum Basidiomycota; class Agaricomycetes; order Boletales; family Boletaceae; genus Boletus; species Boletus vermiculosus. Next base: position 11,730 of record JBBPNS010000050.1, read on the forward strand.
CATCATCCTCCGCAGAGCAAACTCGCTTGACTTGGGCCTCGAGCGGACTTTTATCAGCAGGACTCCCATCGCGATTGTTCTCTGGAATGATAGACATGCTGATGGTGTGTTGGGGAAATGAACGGGGGAAATAGATGGACCGGGATGGCGAGGGCCAGCTAATGAGCTTATGTACATACTTCGATATGCACACGGCCGCCGGTTCTCCATAGGGTACCGCAGTCTTGGTTGGTGACCTAAAGCAATGGCGGAGAGGAACTCCTGTGATGAACTTAGTAGTGATTCTCACTGCTTGATCGTTACCTTGCCAAAGAAGAGGTAAAGAGGTACCGTTGATGATTCTGATTGCATACCTTTTGACGATAAAGTACCACGTGAGCGACGTAGGATTAGTACTTGAGGACGCATGACATACTTTGGAATGGAGAACAAGTGGTGGTGCCTGTTCTAGCGTACATCATATTGTGCAGTGGGGAACTCTCGCCCGAATGTGTGAAATTTTGATCTACCTTCAAACTTACAAAGCCAGTCATTTTGCGTTTGACACCAAGAGGTTCAAGGGCTGTTCAACCCGACAGAATACCTATGTAGACAAGAAAGCAGCTCATTCGTGTCGACAACTAATCGAAAGTGGTCGGGTAAACTTTGGATCCACACGCCTAGCAAACTGTCACAGCACTCGTCTCGATCTAGTAATTCATGGTGCCACGGCGAGCCCAGAACAGTAAACTTACCCCTGGTCAGACCGGGACCGTGGTCGGGAATAGTGACATGGGAGGGAACCCTTGGGTCCGCGGTACTCCCGAATACTGATTTTCCAATCGGCATGGCGCATGTCATCAGCAGTGCAATAAAAGACAGAAACACGTACAGCTGTAGATTATGGTGACTGCCATGAGAATACCTCTTCCGTTACCAATGGCACCCATCAAGTCGGCTGTGACGGACAAGAGACCGGTGGTGGCCCCTCTAAAGACAACAGTAGTTGCGATCACACACCTCAGTTCCTTGTACATCAAACCTTCATGGTGACCAGCCCATGGCCTATAATAACCCAATCTGCGCTCAGAATTTTTTTCTAGGGGGTACCGTCCCATGCTTTGACACTCGTGACCGTGCTCTTGAGGCTTCAGAGATCCAAGAGACAGGTGATCCCATCTTAGGCGGTTGTCAGGACCCGTGAGTGTGTATCTTCAAGTCAATTGAGTGATTGCTAGCTATGGTAAATAGGTTTGTGATAATTTGAGACTTTGAGTCAGGACAACCATGCAGTCGTACAGGCAGTTTCAAATAAGGCGGGATGCTGCGAGGCATTGTGAACCGGAGAAAAGATGTTGCTGTTGGCGGGGCTTGGCGTCAGGTCACCCTCGATGATCTGTCATCCTGACTTGAGCCCAATCCTCGGACTCGCCGGTACCGCTCATTGTACAACTGTGGTTCTCCGCGTCATGTCCGCAGTTCCCCCACCAGGATGAGGCGGCCATAGACGGGGGTACCTTCTTTGATATTAACTGCAGTTCTTTGATGACTTGGCGGGGAGGCACTGTTGATTCTCGTCGTCACCAAATTTTTACTTAAGGGACCATTACCTAAACAGTTTAAACTTACGGGTAGGTTGACATGGATCATCGATCATCAACTAAGAGGAATTCTCCTGTGCCATTTTTGACCCATAGTCCCCCCTTGAAAAAAAACAAATGGTAAAATACAGTGCAATTGACTTGAAAAGCAGCTCCAGTCTGGTGCCACACCTTCAAGGCTTCTTGCTTGCCACTGGAGCTCATATGATATACTCCGATTCTAAATGAAAACCAGGACCAGGATTCAATTTTCACCGCAAACGTTCTGTGCCGTATACCAAAGATACGCCCACACCGCCTTCTGTGACCACCCCTTGAATCAATCATCCTGATCACGTATTTCAGTTGTCCAAAACTTCAACGTCGGAGGATCGTACATCGCACGTCATCCCAAATGAGTCTCAAGTTAAATATTCAATATACTGAGCAGAGGACATAAAACTGCTAAGGTAACCCAACACCCAACCACTGCCAATCTCCCTCTTCTCAGGCTCGACTCTCATTATTTGTTGGTCATTGAAACTCGGACATCGCTGTTTCTCTTGTCCTTGCCATGTCCTCCGACTTACAATCTGCTTTGCAGCTTCTCCAGATGAATAACTATGTATCCCGTATGGTTGCGTACACCTTCTCTCCATGATTATTCTTATAGATCAGCACAGTTATTTCTATCACTGCTGTCATATATGATTATCGTGAGTGATATTATAATATGTGCACGGCATCCTTTTCATTCTGAAGTGATTATTGCAATCCTTCTACTGCAGTCCTCACCTTTTCGAGAGAGGTGCGTTATTTCACCCTCCATGTCATATCAGTTAGCTGATGATATTCGAAGGTAGGTTATGTTTGGGTGAGTAACAATCATCCAGTAACCATTGGGCCCCTGACGGTCCCATAGTGCAGACCCTGGTCCTGGGTCTCCACAATGTTTGTTCTGGTATGTACAAGGGCTCACAGGGCATTCAATTGGAGATGTTCCGATTTGACAGTTCTGTAGGTCCGCTATCTCGGCCTTTGTTTTATTGTGTAAGTCTATTGTTGCTATGACGCATAGCAAATCATACAGCTAAGAATCAAACTGTGCCGAAGTCTCATTAGCCTCTGTAGGTTCAGAATTAAATCTGTTGTTGATGGATCTGATCAGATGCATTCACAGTGGGTAGCACGTTTGTCCCCGGCCCTGTCAGAGTGAGAGTTTCTGCTTTGCACCTTGTTGATCTCTAATATAATGACCACCTTCTGGTAGACGTATGCATCTAAATTCAGACTGAAGATTGTATTCATAACTGTTCCATAGGTGTAAGTGGATTGGTTTACTTCCTGCTACACGATCCATATCAGGCAAGGATGTTTCAAAGGTACCGTAATGGAACTCATAGCTGTCTGGGGATTCGAATTATGTCTTATAGCTGCCGATTGTAAGTTACTATATCCTCCTGATTCCATTACCCAGACCGCGACTTTAATTATAGATGTAATGATTCTGCGGGTGTATGCAATATGGAATCGATCCAAAAAGATTCTTTGGGTCCTCCTGTTTATCTATGTTCCACAGGTTATTTGTTCCTTCGTTTTTGAAGGCATCTACAACAATCCCAATACCTACCTCTCAAGTATGTCACGAGCCAAATTGTATACATCACCGCATCTCACGGAGGTGACTGTTCGTCACCCTCCACCCATTTCTCTAGTCACGGTTGCTCAACTGATGGGTTTTTCTTTTTGCAATGCCTCATTGAACAACACTCCACCACTGCCACCGATTTACCTGTGTGCTATAACCCTGCGATTTCTTCTCGGTGCTATACTTTTGGTTCTCGCCGTCGTCCAAACGTTGAAGCAGTCGGTTCAGATGTACAAAGCAACCAGGCAGTGGCAACCTAACCGGTACATGCAACAACTCGCGAGAGATGGAATTTTTTATTTCCTTGTGTACGTCTCACTTTTCTACTCTCTCGTTCGTCACCATCATGGCCTTCCATCTTCCTCTCGAGTACTCGTCCAAAAACTAACCACTCCGTTGGTTTCCTCTGAATTGCTAGGAACATGCTTTTCAATATTCTTAACATCCTCACAAACATGTCTGCGGTACTTAGCACATTGCTGCTCTTCATGATCTTGTTTAGCAACATATCGATATGCCTCGCTATGCCTCGCTTCATCATCAGCGTGCGAGAGCTATATGACCATGACACCCGTCGTGGCTGCCAAGGGATTGACACCGGATTCGGTGTGTTGTCGCAACCCATTGCCAGTCAAAACGCGGTCGTGTCCGCAATTGCATTCGCGGATGTCCCCCTGGAGCAGGATCAGGCAGTGGAAGGGGATGCGCACGAATCAGAGGTCATTCGACCTGAACAGTTGGGAGGTAACATGTGTCAGGTCTGAACGAGGATTTTGAGTAGGGATCGGGGACGAACACAAGCGGTGGGGCGTTGCTGAAAAATAGATGATGGTGTACTTCGAATTGTGAATTGGCGTATTTATTTTGCCTATGCATGTCATTCGCATTCTGATCTCATTGTGTTATGTATATTTCAAAGCCCCATTATCCCGACGGGGCCTCTCCCTTACACAAGCCATTTGGTCCCGGGCCGTGTCGCAAACCTTTTCAAGACGTATGCAACGCTTCGATAGAAACCAGCACGCTATTCACATTTTCCGGGTGCTTACTACAGCGTATGCGGCGGAACCGAAGGCTACTATCACCAAGGAAATGTGTGAACATCGCCACCGCACATCGCAGAATGCATGAGCTCGGGGACTCAACCGTTGTCCTATTCCCATCACCCAGGGCATAAATCCGTTGATCTATGTACTCGAAGCATGTCTCGTCCATTTGTCATATTGTCAGTAAGTTGGCTTTGGATGCAGGATCGCAATGCAACGAGCGAGGGTTCAACATTTCGGTAACATCCAAACTTGACGTGCGGGCACTACATCGAAGCGCAACCCGAGCTGGACTGGAAACACAGGCAACGCAATGCTAGCTGGGATTGTAGATAAGTACGGTATTCTTCCTCCTTGTCTGGCATGGTAAAGTCTGCTCCCAAGTGGACGCACTAAGAATGGGTGGTGCCATTGGTCAGTTATCACGTGATGCACTTGATCAACAGATTCGGACGCACGTGAGCCTCAAGTATTCAAATTTGAATACTTCGCGCAAACTTGCAAGTCTTAGTCTAATTTCACTGCGGGATCTCTAGTACCCACTGCAAACCCGTTTATGCGGGAACAATTCACTATTCGTTTCCTTTTCGCTATATATAGTATCGGCACAATGTTCAAAGAACCTTATGGAAGTCGCTGAAGATAGGTTTCATTTACCACTCGGCTCGTGCTCGGTGTTCCCTCCTTCGAGCGCTCTCGTGACCTCACCTCATCGCGTCCGTTCGTGAGTCTCATTTGTTTCTAGCTTCTCTGTATGATGCGGTGGTCCCATGCTCAGGAAATAAACGAAACCCCCATCTTGTCACGATCATCATCGATAACTTATGCGCTTTACGTCCCCACTCTCTCCGATCATCATACTTGGTTTTGCAGCCAGCGTCAGCGTTACATTTCAATCCCGTCAAGGGAACGACGGAATTCATCTCGTTGTAGGGCTTTAATGCGGTCCCTTCCTGACATCGTGGCAGGCATGAAAGCTAGCCCAAATATTATGCAATACAAGACCACCGTCTCCTTTCCCGTATGTCCTCTACCAGGCTGATTGGCCTCGTCCAGAGTATTTTTACTCACACTTGGATCGAGTAAGCACCAACTCCTCGAACCCTGGCTACCAAATAACGACAACCACCTACAGCGATTAGGAAGATGCTCAGATGCATTCAGTTTGTCCAGTTCTCCGCTCCTTTGGATGCGCAACTGAATTTTGTTCTAGACCAAGTGATCCTCTGCAATCCCCCACATACACCAAGAATTTTCTCGTCACCGACATGTACGGCCGTGGTGCCAAAAACCCTTAGGGTCAAGCCGCGAAACTCTGCCATGGACATGTTCCGCACACAGAACTCGCCGCTCAAGATTGCCCTTGTCAACTTTGCTACGATCTGGGACTGTATGCTCAGTCCCGATCGGAGTGCCAAGCGTTTGGGTGTACGAACATGTCCCCTTGCATCACTGGCTGTGGAACGTTAACGGTCGGATCTTCTGATGATCTAGAGCATTCGTTTTAATTAGATCCCAGGGCAAGTGGCGCTTTATTGGTTAGGTGTCTGCTCCGAGGATTGGGTTGGAGGCTCAACGATGTCGGGCATCCCTCGAAAGAAACCCACCATATTATGGCTCATTACATCGAAGGAGCTCTGGACCAATGTCGCGCAGCCTGATTGACGGTATTTCCCCCCCTTCCTTTTCTCGTTATTGGGCGTTCGTCTTAGCCACAGATAAGCACACCCCACTCACAAGGCTACGCGCGTCACCCTCAACACGATAACGTAGCATGCCCATCCATAACATGTCTCATCCGATCCCCAATAGGTGCTATATTAACACCATTCCAGTCCAATTGTTTCTCTTTTTCTCGTTCCAGTAGTCCAGATTGACCTTTCTTTGCATCGACCCACTTATATGGGAGGTAAATGTCAATGGCCAAGAAAACGACAGCTACACGAAACACAGAATACTAGGGTCGAACTCCGGCGTGGATTTCTCACTCGCTAGAAAACAAATACTGCAGCATTGTGGGCATCCGACCGATTGGTGTACGATGCCCGAAGCTAGCGAACGGAGAGTCCGGTGCATTCGTGCTCACGAGTTGAAAATTATCCAACAGTCAGATCGGACAGCGTCGGCTCTTCCCCATATCGTTTCATCACGAGAGTCGACAAAGGGGCCTCATCTTCCTCTGCGTTCTCCTAGATGAAGGAGTGGATCAGCAGTCGTACGGGGTCGGTATGATCACTGCATCTCCTATCCCTGCCACCGCAAACACCCTGTGCAGGGACTTCCGAATCCAGTATCGACACCTGAAACCGAGGAAGACCTCTCTTCTTTCTTCTTGGTGTGCAGTTGTGAGTTGTGAACAAGCTTTATCTCGCAGCATGAGTAGGAAGATACCTCATTGATCCACATGCACAGCGAGCACTACTTCATCCCTTTTTGCATTCCGGCGTGTGTTGCGAGTCAATTTTGCGCCAGCTATTCGAGTTTGGATGTGAAGGAAATATTGCAACCTCGCTGGTTTTATTATGATCCTGTGTTCAAAGCTGATTTTTCCGACAGCACGACGAATGTACCAGACACACTTCGCGTGCATGGACCCATGGATTGATGACGCGCGTGGTGGGAACATCCGAACAGGGCAATCCTCGAGTGTCTGAGCTCATGTCTCTGCAACATGGGGTCATGACGCTAACTCATTTTTGTGTGTTAGGAGCCTTTAATTGTACCCTATACGTTGTCGTAGCCCTCCCAGAATGTGAAGGATGTGCTGGTTTCTACAAACACCCTGCGTATGTACGTGGAGAGAAGCAGCCCCCAAGAAAATGCATACATTGCGCAGCATCGAGAGATACATAATACATTGAGTTCAGGAGGCGAGGGATATGCATACGAATAATAAATATCCGAGCCGCGATTCGAAGTACCATCATTCTCTATTATCCACCGTTACACCAGCGCCAGTGTTCGTCCCCAGTCTTGACCCTGATTTCTCGTTCAAACCCAACGCGTATCATCTCCCAATGTTTCCAGTTGAATGGCCTCTGGTTCGTCCGCCTCCCCTTCCACGGCCTGATCCTCCTCCGGCGGGGGAACATCCGCGAATGCGATCGCAGACACGACGGTATTTTGGCTGACAATGGTTTGCGACAACACACCGAATCCAGTGTCGACTCCCTGCTCGTGGCCACGGATGTCACGGTCATACAGCTCTCGTACGCTGATGATGAACCGGGGCATGATGGGGCATATCAATACGTAGCTAACCAAGTCCAGGAAGAGCAGTGAAGTGCTGGATATAGGAGCCCCTGCTTGGACTATGGAAGAACTAACGTAAAGCATGTTCCTAGCAATTCAGAAGAAAACAACTGAGAGGTTAGTTTTTGTGCATTCTCAGGAGTAAGGTGATGGGAGAACACGATAGTGATGAATGAGAGGAAGTGGAAAAACGAGACATACACAAGGAAATAAAGAATTCCGTCTTTCACGAGCAGTTTCATATACCGATTAGGCTGCCACCGCTTGGTTGCTTTGTACATGTAAACTGACTGCTTCAAGGTTTGAAAAACGGCGAGAACGAGAAGCATGGCACCGAGAACAAATCGCGGGATTGCAGCATACACATAAAGCAGTTGCGGGAGGTTGTTTGGTATGGCATTGCAAAAAGAGAAATTGATCAGTTGAACAACCGTAACTAGTTGAACAACCGTGACCAGATAAGCATGTGGAAAAACAGGCACCTCCGTGAGATAAAGTGATGTATACAATTTGGCTCCGGACATACCTGAGAAGTAGGTAGTGGGATTGTCGATGACGCCTGTAAAAATAAAGGAAAAAATAGCCTGTGGAATATAGATGATCAGGAGGATCCAAAGAATTCTTTTGGATTGATTCCACATTGCATAGACCCGCAGGATCATTATGTCTGTAATTGAAATCACAGTCTGGATCGGACTCGGAAGGGAATCAGGAGGGTACAGCAACTTACAATCAGCGGCTGTCATGAATATCTCAAACCCCCAGGCACATACCAAATATATTACAGTACCTTTGGAATATTCCTGTCTCATACCGATCGTGTGGCAGGTACTGTAAATCAATCCACTTACATCTATGGAACTGTTATCAATACAGTTTCCGGTATAAATTCAGATACATACATCTATCAAAAAATGGCCATTATATTAAAGATAGACAAGGCACAAAGAAGAAACACTAACTCTGACAGGGCCGGGGACAAATGTACTACCCACTATGAATGTATCCAGTCAGCTCAATTAACCTCAGACTTAATTCTGAACATACCAAGGCCATTGAGACTTTGGCATAGTTTAATTCTTAATTTGCTGTGCATGATAGCAACAATAGACCTACATAGTGGCACAAAGACCGAGATAGCGGACCTACGGAAATGTCAATTCGGAATACCTGAAATGGTGTCTTCTGAGCCTTTATACGCACCAGAACAAAGATTGTGGAAACCCAGGTCCAGGGTTTGCTCTACAGGACTGTCAGGGGCCCAGTGGTTACTGGATGATTGTTGCTCACCCAAATATAGTCTATCTTTGAATATTGTCAGTTGACCGATGTGACGGGGAGAGTGCAATAATATACCTCTCTCGAAAAAGTGAGGACTGGAGTGGTATCATTGCAACGATCACTTCAGAATGAAAAGGATGCCGTGCACGTAAGCATCACTCACGATAATCATATGTGACAGCAGTAATAAGAACAACTGCACTGTATAAGATTAATCGTTCAGAGAAGGTATGAGCAACCGTACCGGATGCATAATTATTCAACTGGAGAAGCTGCAAAGCAGACTGTAAGTCGGAAGACATGATAGGTACAAGAGAAACAGCGATGTCTGGTGGTTCAACAACAAACAAAAAATGATGGGGAAGTTGCCAGTGGTTTAGTCTTGACTTTCCCTGGCGGTTATATCCTCTATCGATTGTATCAAATATTTGTTTCAAGACACGTTTGGAATGACGCGTGATGTATGATCGATCATGATCTTCCAACGTTGGACAACACGCGATCGGGATGGAGAGGTGATGACGAAAGGCGGTGCGATAGCGTCTTCATTACCGCGTAGAGAGCAGAATCAGCACAGGACGTTTCCAGGCAAAGCATTCAACCGTGAGTTTCATCTAGGATCACGATTATATCTTATTACCTCCGGTCTCCAGTAAGAAGCCGTAGAATCTGTGGAGCCAGCCTGAGAGTGACAGATCTGTTTGAAGCCAACACGACATTTCTGCCATTTGTCCACTACAAGACACCAATATCTCTGAAGTTGCCCATTCCGTTCATCAGCACTCCCTCTACGCCCGCCGCAGCCCGAGGTACTTATGTTTGCCTGAACCTGGGGATCGCGGAATTACTCATCTGAGTGAATACCCGCAATGGCGCACAGTGTAACCAAGCATTGGATGATGACGAGAATTAGCAGTGCCTGGTCATTAATGCTAACGAACCCACCCTAATCTGCGGCCTCTCTCATCCTAGTGGGGGAGCGGCACTAACGGGAACGGTGATCCTCTTAGGAGTGATCGAGGAGTGTGCCTTGGCGTTCAGTTGGCTGACGTTACACTTCAGTTCTATCATGGGAACGAGAAGGCCCAAGTGAGGATGACAGATGATCGAAACAACTGCCATACGCCAAGCCTTTCCAGGCTCGCAATGCCTCGAAACATCCTGCCTTGTCCCACATCATGGCATGTCACAGCCCTGCCTCACCGCAAACCATCAAATGCCTGAGTAAGGCTACCCTCCTGCGCGTCCATCTTCACCGATACTGAGGAATGAACCCCACGATGTTCGGACACCGTGATCGCACCCGTCAAATCGTGCATTTCGTATTCTGAGCCAATGCACATCACAACCACCCTCTTTCACCACAGAGAGGGCGCAACAGACCGGTCAAGGAGCGAAAAGCGGAATAAATGGATGTTGCCTGGATATGGTCACCCGGCAGTCGAGCCAAGAGATTTATAGGTGTTTAGGATAGACCCAAACACCATACAAAATCTGATGACTGTGCTTGAAGTATTTCGTGTTTCGTCCGAGGTCAGCGTGCGCGCTCGAACTTGAAACACAGGCGTGCGGCTTGTCCCGACTTAAAGCTTGAACGTTGAACGGCAATCGAAACAACAGTGAGTTTTGGCGAAAAAGCTGAGGCATCGTGAAGACGTGCGAACTGAGGCCTAAAAATGGAATCTGTCCTTTTTGTCGGACGAAGCTTGCACAGACATACCCCTGAGACGGGCCGTGCATGACCCAAGTGTGAATGGAGCCGGAGATCCAGGGGATACGATTAGAGTCTCGGACGAGCTTTCCTGTGCGGGCAATTTAGGAACGGGCAGATTCGGCGAAGGGAGGACAGATAGGCGAGTCCATTTTCATAAGGGCCGGATTCGGTATGTATGAGATAGGAAACGCGGATGGAATCCTCTATAAGAAATAGCGTGGACATTGCACTGGGGATGTTGCCTCCCCGCTGAAATGGCCGGAGGCGGTCGATGGAGACAGTGCGCCCGTGGAGAATGTAACGAGAAATGGAGATACTGTTCGAACGAATTCTTGTGGACGACATTTTGTCCGTGTCCAATACTGGCGTTACCGCCCGCCGCCGATCGGCGGAGTCAGCATGTCGCGAGTGTGGCAATACGGACGAAACACATCGGCAGCTCAATGACTCTTGTGCGGCTCTGTGGCGCAGTGTCAATAAGGTACGAGCGGAGCCATAGAGCTTGGTCTTCCTATGGCGGAAGCATCTGCACATTTATTGTCACCACATTTTTTTGGATGCTACACCCTGCTGTGCCATCATTTTCAGTGATTTGCGACCATGCTTGTCACTAATCTTATGCATTTTTTAAAAATCTGCGTTACAGTTTCCATTCAATGCACCACAAGTAGTACACGCACTGCCACTTGCAAATATTCTTCACTGACAAGCCGCCATGGCGAGGCGCAACAAAGAGAACCCAGGAATCCTCTCGAAAGGTTATACTGAGGGATCAGGGGAATACGTGCGGATAATCACTTATCATCCCTGAATTTATTTTCTTCAGTGCAGGAACGTTGCACTGGGCGGATAGTCCACCATGATCAACTGGTCCACATATCAAGACAGGCTAGAAAATATAAAGATGCATTTTGAGTCAAGGCAGCGATGAGCGCGAGTAATAATTCGTTGCGAGACCGCCCAACGTTTCCATGCGACCCATGTGTCATGATCAAGAGAACAGAACAGATTACTTACAAACATCCCCTTTAGGTCATCCCAGTCGTTGCCGTTCATGACAATATTATGCCAACTTTGGTTTCAAGAATGCGCCTCATCTATACCGACACCCGGGTCGTCCACAATCCTTCCCGACTTTCCAAGGAAATGAGCTTTCGTGCGGGTCGAACATGGCGATCATTTTCGTTCATACCGTGACGAGTGCGTTTGCAATTCAAACAAACATTCAAGGCTATATCGTCATGATGAACCTAGTACGAAGGGAAATCTGAACATAATGCGATGCATTAGCTATCCGGGTGGCCCGTGAGCATGCCCATTTGTAAGTTGTCACGACTGCGTCCTCGTTCCCTACATTGCTGATCTCACTCGCGCAGACATACCCTTGAGACAGGTTCGTGTTATATACGTCCACCGTGGACGAAGATCAACCCCCAGTCTATTTAAACAACACCCACACGTCCCACTTCACGACGTCTACCATTTAATATATATATATATATCCGTCGTAACACGACATAAAACACGAAGAAGAAGAAAACCAGACAAAGATCAATTCACAGCGTATACCTGAAATCAGGCGCACGATCACCCAAATCTCTCAACTCCTGAACCGTCAATCGAAGCTTCTCCCCTCGTTCCATCCGTTGCTGCAACGCTCGATCCCTCGCGTCGTTGATGCGCTTGTACAAAAAGACCAAGATGGGAACGACGATCAGTCCAATGCCGACGAACATCAGCTCCAGGGCGTCTACGCAACATCGGAAAAGATTATGCATCAATGAGGGGGAAGAACAAGTAACGTGACTGACGTCCGAGGATAAATCGTGGCGAATCTTGCGATCGGTAAATGTTCGACGCGATAGCTCCACTAAAGTTGCCGATACCGATCTCGAACGCCATACCGACAGCGCGCTTATATTGACCAGAGAGGTTGTTGCCTAGCCTACTCGAAATGCTCGGCTGGTTTCAGTCCAGATACGGAGACCGATACATACCATGCAACAACGCCAGGGAATGAAGCATAACTTCCAATGACGATTAAGAAAGTCCCAAAGTACTTGACACCGTTTGGAGCTGATGATATATTGATAGAATACCCAATAAGAAGCAAGAGGAGGCCAGCGTAGATGAACGCAGAACGATTTTGGAGTTTATCCGAGTAGTGTGCCCAGACGAGAAGGACGATTGCTAGACGAATGTCTAAGTCGTCGAGTATAGATGAATTCACCGAAAAACGCACAGGCGACGATGTATGGTGGGACGGTAAGGAGTTCACTAATGGCGGTGGTGTAGCCAAAGCTGTGACCCAACGTTAATCACCAGTGATAGAGCAGAATCATGATCACGAACTTGTTGATAATCGTTCTATGCAGGAGGAGGAATGTTCATGAGGACCAGCAGACCAACAGTAAAATAACTTACGGAAGGAAAAAGGTAATTCCATACACTACGTCAGAATGATGAGCCTCGCACTAACTATGAAGAGCATAAGCATTACGCACGAGGAGCAACCAGGGACATGTAGACAAGTAGGTGCAAATAGACCTGCCAATCAATGAAGGGAGCTATGATATGACGGAGAGAAAAACGCTCTTCCTCTCCAACGGTCGAATTGTCATACTCTGGCACGCGTCAGCCCATGCGCATATTAAGGAACTGGGAGCAACAGACTTTTCCTCCATACAATGTACGCACGTTCTTCCGGCGTCAGGAAAGTGGCAGTCGATGGGAAATCGACGATCACTGACAAAAAGCATCTCGAAACCGAATCTTGATGATCGAGAGGGCTTTGGACTCACCCAAGAAAGCAACAAGCCCAACAACCACACTCAGCAGTCCTTCAATGATCTGTTAATGTAGCTATCAGAACGATAGTTACGATGCTTGGACGTAACTCACAAATATCCACGACCAACCCTCTAAATGACCTACTCCTCCCATGTATCCTAATCCAAACGCAAAGAGACCAGAAAAGGCACCTTGAACTACGTTTTAGAATGGGATCGCATAAAAAAGTCGACATGTTATTCACCCGCTACTGTCGCTGCCCCAAAGAAGAGACCTATGCGGTACTGAAGCATGTGCCTCGGGTACCACAATGTGAGGCTATGGCACCCATGTCAGTTCGCGAACAACACATCAACTCACAACGCACTAGTATACAACACCAGGGAAAAGGCCAGCTTCGGCAACACCGAGACAGAACCGTACACCAATCAATTGAGGGTATCTGCAAATCACGTTTGTCAATCTCGAGATATGGCAACGATAACCGCGCATTACGTTTTCACGAGACCCATCAGCGTCCTGGAATTGGGATGAATACCACGCCCAAGTTATGGGATAAGGGAGCTACGTACATGATAACGCCCCACAAGATCTGAACGTCATCAGCTGACGAATAAAGGAGGGTTGGGGTGTCCAACTCACCGTGATGCCCGGAAGCCATCTTATGCCCTTGTGCATCAGCAATACGTATGCACAACCTTGGACTAACTTACCTCGATGGGCGAAACACCTTCAAGACGAGACTAAAGAGTGGCATAAGCTCAGCAACGGATGTCAGCAACATGACACTCACTTGGCGGGACATTCAAACACGCAATACGACTAGCAGAGAAACGAGCTAAGGTGCGAGCTTAACCATAAGTGCAGAATACGTACGACGAAAAACATGGTCTGTACTTCGAATTAACAGGGCTATCTGTACATGAAACAAGAAATAACGCACGAGGGCAAGGTTATATTTATTGCCAGTGAGATCGAGTTGCGTCATGAGACCATCCAGTTTGGCGTTTCCTTGATCAAAGGTGAGTCTGCTGCAGTAAACCGCGTACGCCGAGTTGACGAGCACATTTAACGCACCGATATTGCCTGTCCGATTGCAATGTCATATCAATAGCAAGAAGCATCGATCTCAGCTTGGGAATCCAGTTCAAACTGTCCGACATACCTCGGTCCATGAACGCAAGAAGGTACATCAAACTTAAAATTGGCATCAACCGTAGATCGACCTTGCGCCAAAGTCGTCTCTCATCCTCGGGACTGAGTGCACGAGGTGCATCCTCCTCCTCCTCAGAGCCAACTCGCTCTATTTGAGCCTCGAGGGGGCTTTTTTCAAGAGGACTCCCGTCGCGATTGTTTTCAGGCATGATAGACATGCTGGGGACGTGTTGGGGAGGAGGTGGATGCGGAAAATAGATAGACAAGAGCCAGTTAATGGACTTATGTACCTACGTTGATATACGTACCCACGGCCGCCGGTTCTCCATAGGGTACCGTAATCCTGATCGGTAACCCAAACGCTAGTGGCGACGGAGGGGAACCCATGTGATGACGTGGTTCTGGCTGCCTCAGGTAAAGAGGCGCCATTGTGGCTTCATATTGCGTATCTTTTGATATTAAAAGCTCCACGTGAACGACGTACCCTAGGGTTATGTATAACAATGTAGTGCTTGGGGACACATGACACGCTCCTCCGGGAACGGAACGAGCGGTGGTGCCTGACACCTGACACCTGTAACATCTAGTGTACATCATATGACGCAGTGGGAAAACTCTCGCCAAAAGTATTTGAACCTTTGAATCAAAAGTTGCAAAGCCAGCCATTCTGCGTTTAACAAGAGCTGTTCAATACGACAGAAGTCACCTAGACAAGAAAGCCTAAGCTTGTATGCTGCCTGTGATACTAGCCAGCAGACTGTCGACGACCTTCCATTGAAAGTGGACGGGGAAGTTTTGCCTTGAATTCACATGTCAGCACGCCAGAGTCGGACATATATCTAGCAAACACTCACGGTGTCACGACCTACAACCCCGGGCCTCGGCGGGTCAATTGGTCTCCTCGAGTTGTATACCCAGGCCTAGATGCTTTTATGTGCAATGAGCACGCGCATGATCCACAAAATCCATCGTCTAGATATCATCCGGTCAGTGAATGAGCTGTAATATGTAATGAGATGGCGTTTGGCAGGCTGTACCGCCGTGTACATCACTCACCCACTGATGTGCATTACCACGGATAACCTCGAGGCTCGGCTAGCCTTAGAGCCCAGACCACCAAACTTACCCCGGGTCGGAGCGGAACCGTGGGGAGTAATGACATGGGAGAGAACTGAATCCTCTCACTCTCCAAACTCAACCAGAATGAGATCTCCGACTCCGCAAAAAGGACTCAGATTCAGTCCGGAAAAAAGCGTCTGTGCGTGCTCAAACGCTCCCCCAGCCGATTCATACCATACGTACTACCAGAATATCCAAGAAGCTCTTGGGACACCCGCGAAGACGGTCATCGACGACAGTACACAGCTCGCAGTCCATCCTGATCTCTTTTATGCTATTTTCCATTATTTTCCCCTCCATCTATCTCCGCCTAGCTTATTAAAAGAAACAGCCAAGCAGTCGAGGCGAAAGAAAATCTGTTGGCGTTTTTTACAATAGATCACCCAGCGCAGCCATCTCGGGTCCGCCAGATTCCCGAATACCGATTTCCCAATCTATACGACACATAGCATCAGCGGTGCAGGACAGGACCATGAAAGGGCGAAACACGTACAGCTGTAGATGATGGTGACTGCCATGAGGATACCCGTTCCGCTACCAATGGCACCCATCAAGTCAGCAGCGACGGACAAGAGACCAAGAATGGCCCCTCCAAAGGCAGCGGCAGTTGGGATTACGCGCTTCAGCTCCTTGTACATCGAACCTTCGCGGTGACCGGCCATGACCTATGAAACCATACGCAGTCAGCAACACGCAGAAACAGCGTCCAATATAGGCACTAACCATCTGTTGATCCTTGAGCTGTTTGGCAATCTCCCGAGGACCACTCCCTGAAACGTCAATCCAAGTTTTGGAAAATAGAGCACAGGCAGAGACCACAAAGGCGACATAGAGAGCCATGTGAATGGGGTCGAGGAGGGCTTCTTTGATAGTATGAGGGGGGGACATGTAGTAAGCGATACCAGAGACAGCACGCAGCTGGGGCGAGTCTTCACCAGGCTATACGGTCACGTGATTAATAAACTTCCATGACGCATAGAACATCCAGACTGACCTCCCACACACCAATAAGCTTGACCAAAAAGTTGGATGGGAATCGCGAAGCAAGCATTTGAGAGATGATAAACACGTTGGAAGTGAGGGCAGACTGGAGCATGATGGGCATGTTGGACGTGTAGAAGAGTTTTATGGGGTACGAGCCGCGTTGCCCACGGAAGCGGTTGCTCTTGACAGGAATCTCGATGCGGAAACCTTGCAAGTAAATGACAACGGCAAAGACGACAACAGTTGCAATCAAATTCATGATGTTCGGGAGACGGTCTCGCCAGAAAGCCTCACGGAGCGCGCGCCCCTTGTCATTCCAGGTGAAGAAGAGGTGGAAGAGGGCAACAATTGCACCTTCGAACTCTGGACCACGACCGGTGTTGATAGTCGTCGGGGAGAATGCCTTCCAGATGATGGTTTCGCAAATGTTGGTAGCAATGAAAAGGGAAATGCCGGAACCGAGACCGTAACCCTTTTGGAGGAGCTCATCAAGCAAAATGACGATGAGAGCTGCGGCGACGAGCTGAATGATGAGCAACAAGCAAATGCCAGCACCCAAATCCTTGGGTTGTCCATAAAGACCCGTGAGGACATAGACGGTAGCGTGACCGAGGGAGATGATGAGAGCGAACACTGAAATGTTGGTCAGTAAAGGCGCTGGCGATGTTCGGACAGCCCAAGGTAAAAGACCTACATTTCTGTGCACCACCGAAAAGAGCGCGGTCTTCCTTGAGCGTAAAGTCGACTTCAATCAAGTTTGCGCCAGCCAGTAGTTGCATGATCATTCCACTAGTAATGATTGGGCTGATGCCGAGTTCCATAAGAGTACCGCGGTTTGAAGCAAGAATGACACGCATCCAGTACAGAGGGTCAGCCGAGTCGGAAGACATGATGCCATAGAGCGGGACTTGGGAGCAGACCAAGAAAATAAGGAGCGTTACCGCGGTCCATAGTAGCTTTTGGTTGAATGGCACCTGGGGAAGGATAAGCAATAGAGTCGTTGAACATTGTTGGTCACGTACCTTGCGGTCTGGTGAAGAGACTTCAGGCAGAAGTGGAAGGAAAGGTCGGACGAGATTCAAAAATCGAACTTTAAGCAAAGATAGGTTAGCAACTCGAAAATGTGAGAGAGAAGAGAAGAACTTACACCCGCTCATTGTACGGCGGTGCCCAGGAGCGGCTGAAGGTAAAAGGACAACGTTTAAGAAGATTTGACACGCTCCGTTCCAAAGTCGTTAACAAGACGTGGCAATATCAAAACATGTACAAACACTTTCACAGCCACATCGAGCAATTAGTCCAACAACTTCAAGTACTTTGAGTGGCGGACCCGACTGCTGCATAGCTCGTTCCGGGCAAACCCCGAGAACAAATTCCGGGATCGACCATTCAGAGGTCACCACCACGACAAGTGTAACAAGTGTCCACAATGACTCCAGATATGATCATCGCTGTGGGAATTGATGCATCATAAAAGAGAGATGGGCATACAGCAAGTAGACGACTGCGCATCCTCTCCATCGGTCTGACTTTTGTCATGGAAATCAAAGACGCTGACCTCGAGGGGACCAGCGAATCGAGTCATATACAGGATGAGAGTCCAAGTGTGTCCATCGTCACCCTAACTCGCGCTTCGTTCAATTCCATGTTCATTAGACCAGTAAATCGCGAGAAAACCGTCCATGACCTCCGTCGCGAACTCGTCACATCCCAACATGCAGCTAATCAGAGACAGGATAGCCTCAACGAAACCATAACGTCCCTTCGTGCAGATCTTCATGCACAAGACAGGGGTCCAAGTGTGTTCATTGGCACCCTGACTCACGTTTCATTGACATCCATCTCCATTAGACAGCACGATCGCGAACCTCGAACAAACTGTCCAGGAACTCCGCACCGAGCTCGCAGGTTCCCAGCACAGAGCAGATGGCCTCGTCCAGATCTTCCGTGTGGACGAGCAGAAACATCAATGCGAAGCCCTGTATGCTGAGGGTCGCATAATCGATTCTGCGGTATCTCTTCTCGAAATCACGAATACCCTAGGCGAGGAGGTCAGAGTCGATGAGCTGTTAATGGAGTGGCTTGCTAGTGAGTTTTGGCGTCGTGCATTAGGATATCGCCTTCAATTCCTACCACCAGGGTTTACAAACCAATGCATAGCGAAACTGGAGATAATTGGAGACGACGCATCAAATACCCAAAAAAACGATGATGCACTTGCAGCCTACTCTACTGCATTATCCCTCGGTCCTCCAACTGCGAATACTGTACTAATCAAGTGGGCGAGCACAATGTTAATTCGTGGTTCGGCGAACGAAGCATTGAATGCACCGCCAAGGTATGACTTTGGTGATAGTTAGAATCTGCATATCGACTCTCTTTTCGATTTAGTTCACGCTTCCGAGGGTCGACATTTATCGGGCGATTTGCGACGTTCTCGAAGAAGGCGGTCGCGTCGCGGAGGCAGTCGAGTGTTTCAAACAGATGCAGAGCGAACTAGGTAGGAACGTGGGCTTGCACGACGAGCGGGCGCAGTGGGAACTCAGTGAGTGATCGCGCGTGTGATGTCGTCCCAGTCCATCCGAGCGTTGCACACAGGTTTTCAAAAGCGATGCGCCGAGAGACTAGAACCACTCGGTGGTGCCGCGACGGACTCTCGGAGCTATAATGGAGCCGACGAACACTTCTCGACCATACTGTCCCTCAACCCAGCGGACCGTATCGATAACCTCATCGAGCGGAGCAAAGCACGAGCGTTGATGAACTCGTGGGAAGAGGCACTGCATGGTGCTGACGAGGTATTGTTGTACCTCACATAATATCAGAGTACTCAACAACAGAGTACGCAGGTTGTCAAGCTCGACCCATCATCTCATCGAGGCCACGAGCAGAGGCATGCAGCATTACACGGGGCAAGACGCTATGCCGAGGCGGTCGAAGCATTCCATACGATGCTTTCAAAATTGGATGCGTCTTCTGACGAACGTGTTCGCGGTGAGCCATTTTCTTAGTG
>JBBPNS010000051.1:0-31272 GCA_038090995.1 Boletus vermiculosus
CTAGATTGCTGTATGCACACTGCCCTAGTACGCCTGAATACAGGTAACAAGGCTCTGTTGTGTGACTGGTACAAGACCTTTTTGGCTGTGCCAACCGAAGAAGTTGGCGTAGTGGTACAGCACGCCGCGCCTGACAGCATCTCTGTGACAGCCACTGCAAGGCCAGTGCGCGTCCACAGTTTGTAGTATGAGGCAATCCGGCATTTAACCCAATAACCACTCTGTATTTGACTGTCTCATAAAGCGACACCCCAGCAATGTCTCCTGTGTGGCTCAATAAGCTGTAGGAAACTAGTTTCTCCCTCGGAATGATATCGATCTTGCTGACGCGGGGTTGATCAGGTTACACAAACCGCAAGCCATTTTAGCCTCTACAAGTAAATCATCCCTATCCTCGATAATATCGGCATCGGGCGAGCAGTTGAGTGGCTTTGGTACTCCCATTCAGTCATCGAAGGTGTCGTTGACACTCGATATCTGACAGATCCGTGACGATTGAGTCAGAAACCAGGTCAGTTGACTCCCCCTACATATGTACGCATCCAGAGATGACATATAATTGTGGACAGTAATACCCGTCTCGAGGTATCAACGGCACCACGCATATTCGCTCTCGTGGTTGCGATTGACATTTACAAGGGCCCAACTTTCGAGAATCTGAAAGGGTGCAGAAGCGACGGGGAACGATTCATTAATTTTCTGACCGGCGTGCTTGGCGTGCCTTCATCGCAGATAGTGTTTCTCGCAGATGAAAAGGCGACTGAAGGAGAGATATTGAAACAATTCGAGCAGTTTCTTGTCGGAAATGCGAAAATCCAGCGGGACGACGCGATGATTTTCTTTTTTGCCGGTCATGGTTGTCGACTGGACGCTCCTGCGGGGTGGGTGACGGAGAGTAACAAGATCGAAACCCTCTGCCCCCACGACGTCAATACAATCGGAGACGACGGAAAAGAACTATGGGGTATCTCTGATCGCGCGATTGATGCGTTGATGCGCAAACTTGCCTTCGAGAAGGGTGACAACATAGTATGTTTGGCCCTCTTTCTCAACTCCGGGTCTGTTCATCAAGAATGGTTCTTCTAGGTTGCCGTGTTCGACTGCTGTCACTCAGGTGGGCTTTCGCGAGCCGAAGAGACTCTTCGCATCAGGTGTATCCCGCCACCCCCACGTCCCCCACCTGGAGACCTTAATCGTGAAATTTGGTCATCCATCCCGGAACCATGCACTCGCTCAGCAAACACCGTGATCCAAACAGGTTTTCAATATAAAGCTATGGCATCTCACATCCTCCTTGCCGCATGTCGCCCGGGTGAACAAGCGATGGAAGCGAAGAACTCGCCAGGCGGCCTGTTTACGACTGCGCTCATAGGATGCTTGCGCAATTGTAGTCTCCATGATACTAGCTACCTCAAGTTGTTCGAGACATTAGACATAAAACACCACATTCAGCACCCTCAGTGCGAGGGCACGAACAAGGATCGGCTTCTCTTTAGTGTTAACACGCTTCGTGACGGGGAAACCACGTTCAAGGTCTCCGAGAAAGGAAACAAACTATACGTCTCAGCGGGCAGTATCCATGGCGTCGTCGTGGGTACAGAGTTTGACGTCAGATCTTCTACGCAGACGTTCATCCTCAAGGCGAGGAAGGTTCGCGCTTTCGAAACCACACTCGAGGGTAGCCACCATAACATCACCGATGCGAGAGCAACAGTGTCGCACTGGTACCACCCCACGCTGAGAGTCCATTCTTCCCTCCATCCCTTGGGTACCCATGTTACTGTCGTCCCCGCCGAGGAATCAGCGGAGGTTGCTTTACACCAGAACGGTTCTGGAAAATGGGAGCTCAAACGCTCTGACCGGCTAATTCCCGCGTACTCGAACCGCATCATTCGTTTCGATGCAGACGCCAGACGGATGATAAACATCCTCGATACAATCGCGAATTTCAATTCTTACCTGTATCGTTCGGACGGTGCTGCAGCCGGCTTTGCTGGAAAAGTGAAGATGCGACTGAATCGCGTTGGAGTCGTCCTAAACGAATCCAATCCTGTCGGTGATGACCTCCTTGAAGTTCCCCGTGTGTCGCATCCGGGCGTTGACGTGAAAGAAGCCATAATCACCGACCTTGGCTCGCGGTACTGTTTAACCTTGGAAAACTTTTCCAAAGTCGACCTCTTTCCCTACCTTTTCTATTTTGACCCTTCGGATTACAGCATTCAAGTGCGTTCGGTTTGTTTCACCTCGCATCGACGAAGGAGGCCTGACCAACTTTTCCCTCGTTGATCGTATTGCCCGTAGTCCTGGTATATGCCACAATCGCCCACAATGGCTGCACCTCTCAAACGGAGCAGGGCAGCTGACGAGCCGTCGTTGTTCGCACTCGGATATGGAGGGTTTGGCACAGACTCCATCGAATTCTACCTCTCCCCAGGAAGTAAGACCGACTCCGGATTCCTCAAGGTATTCTTGACAACGACGTACGTCGACATGACAAACGTTGCCCAGCCCCCCATTAGTGAGGTTTCCACCTCACGTGGGTTGAGGTACACCCTCAAAGGCGCGTGGACCTGCGAGACGTTCGTGTTGACTTGCAGGAGGTCGTGAGGCGCACCTGGCAAGGGATTGTGAAAGAGTGAGACGTGATGTACAGCAGACGACTGGCCTGGCCACTCGGTATGGGTCTTGACCTTCGTTATCCACGTGCGCGCGCGAATATGTTTTAAGGTGATGAGTAATAGGGCCAATAGGAGCGAGTAGTAGCAGGTTTCCGTTCTGTTCTATTCACAGACGACCTTTATTGAATCCAATGTATAACCTGGTATCTGAAAATAAAGTGTGTAGACCATCAAACGCTGGTTGACCAATGCCGGTGTATCGTGATCGTGATCAGGGGTCAACAGAGTGCAAAGATGGATGCCAGTGTCGTGAGAAAAGAAGATCTAAATAGTAAAGTAAAGTACAACAAGACCAAACAATATTTTCTGGTCAACACGCCTTGGAAAACTGCCATTACACCATATGCAGCGCTTTATCAGGCTCCATGAGGTCGTTATCGTCGCCCTCGTTGTCCTGGTCCGTGGTCCCGAGGTGGAATTTGCGAATTCGTGGGCGCGCGACCACGCTTACTCAGCATTCCCAGAATGGAGACTCGATCCCAGAACGGCCAAACCTCGGATTTTCTACCTGGAGCAGACGGCCCGTGTGCATTTCGGTTTCCAGACAAGGCACGTGTACCTTGGCCCGATTTCGCCCTCAGAGCCAAACTAAGTGGCTGATGCATTCGATTCTGCGAGGGAATAGCCATTCCCAGAAATGAGATTCGAGTTGCACAAGGCCACCGAATAGCCTTGCGACGGTCAGACTACCTGGGGCATTGTACCACCCAAACCAGCGTCTGCTTCTTCGCCACCAAAAATACCAGCAAGGGTCCCCAGGCGTTGAGAGTGAACTTGCCAGTGATGTCCGCGAGAGGTAAACGGAGTGAGGGCATTAATTGCTGAGTAGTATATTTTATGTCACTCACCGTCTCCCACCTGCCAGTGAACTATATTTAACCTCAAGGCGGACATGTTGCATGACGCTCTTCGACTCCCTGCATGCCATGGGCAGGGAAAACTCAGCCTAGCGCCTCTTCAAGCCAACCCGGGCATCATTTCAGCACACATTTTCAGGATTTATGAAAACCAAGTCCCCATGGCAGTAATGTCTGAGCAATGATTAGTCAACTTATCGCTCCTTGACTTACTGGGAGAAATGAAAGCTCGGGTAAGAAGCTACCGAGAAGGCTTGCGGATCAGGTCTATCCCGCCACCCCCTCGTTCCCCGCCTGCAGATCTCAATCAAGAAATTTGGTAACCCATCCCAGACTAATGCACAGCCTGGTGTCTTAAAGTACGCTTCGTAGACTAGTTAATCAAGGGTAGGGAATCATACACGAAAGATAGGTGCTTGTCTTAAGAAAAGGAGCTTCTGATGAGACCAAATCAAGCCTGCTTGAAATGTTTCGAGTATTCATCATATGCTGCGCTTGCATCAAGAAGGAGGGTAGCTAGGAGCAATTTATCGTTACCCACGAGGTCATGATCCTCGCCCTTTTCGTCAACTTTGAGGCAGGATAGCGACTTGTCGCACACCTGTCGAGCAACCCTCTCCCTCCACCTTTCCCATACAGTAGTTTTGTTCGGGAGGAGAGTACGCAGTGTATGTTTGACAGCGATAGGGGAAGGATTGGGCACTCCATGAAAAACAAGGAGAGCGACGAAGACAGTCATCATTGTCCTGGTCTGGAGGCAGAATTTACTAATTTGTGGGCCACCAAGCTTTTGAAAGAGGACGTCGCCTTGGAGTGTCTCTTTTCTGAACGAAGCGATATGGAAATTGTACGCCCACGATACGCAGAGCGAGGTGACGAACATGAACTGGCCGAAGAGTGTTCCTTGGGGAATGAGGAAGAGTTGGGCCAAGAACTCGAGGACGAGCAGGAGTGAGCATATGCCGATGGCGTGCCGTGAAAGCCCATCACCGAGCTCTAATGCAAACTTTCGTTTCGTGATAGCATTGACGGCCTGTTCGGCGCCTTTGACCACCACTACGATATCGTCCCAAATCACTGGGATAAGTACCCCATCTCCCGAAGGTGTTCCCAGAGCAGGCGGGTTGACGGACATGAGGACAAGCTTTCCTGAGCCGAGCGCAATGCTAGCAAGGCCGCTGGCGACGATGCCGACTAGGATTACAGAAAAGCTATACCAGTCATGGACTAAAGCGCACATGACACACGTGACGATGCTGATGGTGATCGGGATGAGGGCTAGGAATGTTTTGGAATCGGATAGACGCGGGACATCGTGGTCGCAGGGAACGTTGCCCACATCCACGAATGCAACGCGCGTGGAGGTAGTTTCTCTCCCATTTCCCCCTGGAATCACAGTCTCCTCTGCAATCTCCTTGCATCGCTCTATCGTCAGATATCCCAAATGACCCGTCTGCATTTTGGTTCCGGACAAGGGAGCCGTGTACCTTGGCCCCGCTTCACCATCGAAGCCGAACAGAATAGCTGGTGATTTGGTTTTGTGAGGGAATATCCGCTCCCAGAAATGAGATTCGAGTTGCGCGAGGTTGCCGAAGTGTCTTGCGACGTCAAGACTGCCTGGGGAGTTGTACCATCCAAGCCAGCGTCTGCCCTGGTAAAGTGGAATGAGAGCTGCAGCTGAGATGGCTTCTTCACCACCAAAGATTCCAGCGACTCCCCAGGCGTTGAGCGTGAACTTGTTCGGGAGGGGTAAACTGACTGGAGGCATTTCCAAGTGGTATGTGGGGCATTCTTCACCTAGACTATAAATATTGAAATTGTTGCAGAACATGCGG
Organism: Boletus vermiculosus; assembly: GCA_038090995.1. Classification (NCBI taxonomy): domain Eukaryota; kingdom Fungi; phylum Basidiomycota; class Agaricomycetes; order Boletales; family Boletaceae; genus Boletus; species Boletus vermiculosus. Next base: position 5,371 of record JBBPNS010000051.1, read on the forward strand.
CGTGTGATTCGGCGCTAGAACTCAGCCATGCTTGACATGCGCTGAATTTCTGGTGTCTTCTCCAGACGAATCCAGGGTAAACTGGGAAAAGACAGTGACCATCGATCACGGCGCTGGGCCACTGGGTTCTTGTATCAATGTACTGATTTGGAAGATCAGTCTCAATGAATCAATGATATGGGCCTCAGTGGGAGCTCCGCGTGATGCTCCGGAAAGCTTGTTGTCCGAGGTACGCGGCGACTCACGAGAAGCTACAGCATGTATACGGCGGGCGAGAAGGATCAGGTTGGAATTTCGTACTTAGCAAAATAAAATTCTCGAAATCGGAGTTTTCATTCTGTTGCCGAGATACCTGCACCGCCTCTACCGCGACATACGGCAACCACACTCACACACTTTTCAGCGACTTAGTACCCTTAGAAAATGTCTGGCCGTGGCAAAGGTGGCAAGGTAAGCTGGACTCGTACTTGGACCCAGCCATATGTCTGACTAGAAGACAGGGTCTTGGAAAGGGTGGTGCCGACTTCCAAGCGTCACCGCAAGATTCTCTGTGATAAAATTCAGGGTACTATCAAGCGCACGAGCGCGTTGACGAACCAAATGCACCCAAACAGTCCAGCATTTCGCTCGAGGGAGAGCGAGACAGCAGTCAGGTGACGACCGACAATGCTGAAGGCAGGCGAGAGGACAGCTCAGAGAGCACAGACGAGCCGCAAGTCGAAATAAGCGGCGTACAGGTCTATTCAGGCGAGGAAGTGGTCAGTGGACGAAACGAAAGCGTCGTGCATGGAAGCGCAGACACGGTAGCCCACAGGGAGGTCGTAGGAGAGTCCCACGAGGACCAGGCCGAGGCAGAGAGCACGATGACGTGTCGAAACACGTAAATTGAGGGAGAGCGACAATGTGCGAGGGTGCACGAGCAATCGCCAACAGCAGTCGAAGAGAATTGTCAGCGACCCTCAACGAAGGATGAAGACTCACTTGATATACCCCCAGAGCTACCTCCACCACGTCTGAGCCCATACAAACGATCCACGCCAGAACTCGAGTCCCCGAGCGTCGAGCTCGAAGGGGGGAGGAGACAGGCTACGAGCTGCTACGTCGGACCTACCAGAGTCAGCGCAGATACGTCAGGAGGTTCCAAGGACGATGAGGAAGCTGGGAACAAGTCGAAGAAGCCAAGGAATATGGCAGAACGTCAGCGCGAACGAATGGAGCGAGAAGGTGATGCAAACTCACCTAGAGGAGCTCCAGACGAGCCAGACGAGCCGGGAGACGAAGCGGTCGTACCAGACCACTCCCACAGTGTTCAGAAACGTCCCGAAGACGTTAGAACAGCGCGCTTTGATGAGATGAACACGTCGCACCGAGATAGAGGGCCAGGAGGCCATTTGGGCGAAAAAGGCGAAGTCAGAAACGCCAAGGACAAAGCGCTGCGGCGGAACGACCCAGGCACCTCCAGGGACCATGGGAGACGTCGTAGGAGCGACGGGGGGCAGCGCATCGACGATACGAAGTCGCAAAGTCGAGATAATGGGCCTAGAAGGCAAAAGGGCGAGTTGGCCGATTTGGGAAAGGTCGAGAGCAAAGCGCAGCGCCAAAACGATGGGGAATGTGTCGGATACGATGGGAGATGGTGCGGAAAGGCTGGCACATCGAGCAGAGCGCGTCGTGACTCAAAACGAGTCGAAACGACGCTGCTAGCTGAAAACAGGTCAAGTCAGCGAAAACGGCCGAAGCGCACGAAACGCAACGTACCTGGGCCACCCAGACCACCCAGCCACCATCCTAGACGTCCCATCAAGCCCATAAACTTGCCGCGTCGACGAGGAAAGACGAAATCGCACCCTAAACGAGGTAATCAAGTCCAAATGACAAAATGGACTTACCAGGCGAAACGGTCGCACCAAAGCCGAATCGGATGAATTGGATTGGCCGGATGCGATGTATATGGAGCCCAGACACTGGGGGAGCGTTTCCAGACCACAATATGCGAGGACAACAGCTCCAGAGGCAATCGAAGGCGATGGCGCGTGCAGAGATAGTGGCCACAGCGCTGCTGCATTAGCCGAGCCGCGACTTTCCAAATTAGGAAGGCACGCACGCGCTGCAATCCCCGGACTCGACAGAACTCGACGGACAATATTCCTCATCATACTCGGACACAAAATTTATTCTTTTTCATTGGAATAAGAAAGGTAGAGATTCTTTTTATTTCACCTACATTCCTTTGATTCTCCCCATCCTCCTTGAGGGAGAGTGTTGTAAACTCATCTCGAATGAGTTAGAACAATAGTAGATTACATAAGCATTCCTTATTTTGGCTTGCTAATACTGTAGCCTTTCTTTAGTGACTACACTATAGATTTCTACACATGGAGGACTGATGGGCAGGGAGGCTTGACCACTGGAGGACAGTTGGTGTGAACTAGAACCCAAATCAATCAAATGGCATGTTGTGGGTGCAAGAGGGGTTGGAACAGGTGGAAGTGTGGGTAGATTGGGATTTCCATATGTATCATTGCAAGCCAAAGATGCAAGGTAGTCATCAAACTCTTTGCTTAGCCAAAAGCTATTGTCACACTCAAATGAGAGTGATGTATTTGGAGTGGGGGTTGAGGAAGGGTCATGCGATAGTGATATATCATCCTGATTGTGTTATGACCAATGTAACAATGGTACACATTTGTAAACATGTCATCTTGTTCCTTCCCTAGGTCAACTCTAAGGAGGAGTTGAGGGTGAACAGCTTGACTGAAGTCAATAGTACTGGGGCTGGCCCAAAATAAATAAAGGGGAGAATGAGGCAGAGGTGAGGCAAGGCACAAGGGAGGGGATCTCGAGGAACGAGTTGACAACATGAATAAGTGTATATCAAGGTTAAAAGAAAAGATAGGTACAGGCAGCACTCTAATATATGTATATAGTATGGTACTTTAGGGCAAGGATCAGAGTCCTAAAGATAAATAAGGTAATGGTGTGTTGTGTTGCTTAGCATGTGAGGCAAACATAGTGGGTGAAAGGAAAAATGCATAACCTGTGAAAGAAGGCTATGTAGGAAGGCAGTGTCTATACAAGTCAGGATGAGTAAGTATAAGTCATGGAGGAAAGAAATAGAGAGTTCCAGAGGTGGTGAAGAGGAGAATACCCAGAGGCAATGAGGCATAGCCTTATCTCTTAAAGAGTGACTTGTCTAAGAGGTTGGCCCACATGGAAGCAAAGATCTGGTAGTCTCGGAGATCAGTGAAGATCTTGGCAAAGAGGGAGGAACCAGGGTGATCAAGATGGGAGGGGGGGTAATTGATGAAGGGATAGGAGTTGGGAGGCAATGAAGAGGAGGAGAAGGAGAAAATGGGTATGGGGTCCCCTCAACCATAACATTACCCCCTTCATTGATCTAAAGTATCATCTCAGACTCAATATTATCCGCTATGGTCTCCTTTGTTGACTTCATAATTGATGAGATCCCAGAAGGAGTAGGAGATGTCATGGGGGCATTGAGACCAGATGTGGTCATAGGTGTAGCACCTGGTACAGCGTTGATTGGGGCAGAGGGACATGATGTGTCCAGGGGTGACAATGCAGCAAAGCAACACTGGTACCAGGGGCAGTCCTGCCAAATATGCCCAAACTGTTTGCATTGGAAGCACTGGGTATGCTTCAACTGTTCCACAGATATAGCAGGGGTGTTGGAATGGGGAGTGGATATATGGGGTATGGGGCCCATATTAGGCTGGGAGTCACTATCCACAGTTGGAGCTGGGTGACAGAGATCCAATTCAGAGGTTCCCAACTGGTCCTGCTAGGAATGTAGATGTGAAGGGGTGGGTGGACGACTGTAGGTTCTTCCAATGGGGGGAAAGAGAGTGTGGGGGCCACGATGGAAGACCACCTGAGAAAAGGAGATGGTGGGCATGTCTGAGGAGGCAACAAGAGGTTGGGATGGGTCTGGTGGGACGATCTCTGGGTACAAAGGAGAAGGGGAAAGGGGTCTCTTGGAGAGACAGGTGGGTGGTTTCATAATGTTCCTGAATAGATCCTTTATTGTTGAGTTGGGGACTGAGTTCTCCTGATCCAACAAGAGTGTTGGTTGGGAAGGAAGTAGTAGATCCAGAAGAGCATTCAAAGACAGCAGGGTCAGGGGTGTTGTCATAGTATTGCTCCTGCTCATTCTGGAGAAGGGCAGGGATGATGGGATTGAGAACAATGAATAGTTTTCTAAGGGGAATGATGGATATACAGAGGTTGATTCCTGCAAAATGAAGGTGGTTCAGGGTGTTGTTTTGAAATTTGAGCATGGTTTGCTCGATGGCAAGGATGAGGGCAGGGAAGTCTCTTCCATCAAGGAGGCTGGGGCCCAGGATGGAAGTGGTACTTGTCTGGACCCTAAAGGCCCAGGGGAGAAGGGATCAAAGGGTGGTGTAGAGGCAGTATTGGCAGACAAGGTGGCAGAGCATTTCGTTACTCGCAAAGAAGGTGAGGGACTTGAGTGCCTCTGATGTTTGAGGTCTTTCAAGAATGCCAACATAGAGTAGTCAATGGGTGGATGGTGGAAGGTGGCTGATACTGGTGGAAAATGAGATGGAGCAGATGAAGAGAAAGGACATTGACAATGGAGATGGCACTTAAGAGAGAGGAGTTTCAGAGTCCAACCCTTCTTTTATACTCAGAGAGTACCACCTTGGCGTTTTCAAGATGGGATTCCAGTTCCCATGTTTATTCTGAGTCTGGGTATCTCTGCCAATGCACCAGATATTGCCTTCTCCAGGGCATTCTGGGATGATTAATGATTTTCTCCACTTTGTATTCCTTCTTGGTTCCAAGGAGTTCTGGAAGTGGGTGAGGAAAGTTTGGTCTGTGTTCAGGGGTTTCCCAATAGGAAAATAATAAGGAGGTGTGGAAAATATTGTGGATCTTCCATTGTGGCAGTAGTTTTAGCTGATAAGTGACTTTGGAGATTATGGCAGAGATCTTGAATGGTCCAGTTTGGCAAGGAGACAGCTTCTGTGACAGGATCTGTAGTTTGAGGTTGCAGCTATCAAGCCACACCTTATTTCCAGTTTTCCATGGTTGGAACTGAAAAAGGTTCTGTTGTTTCATTTTCTGTTGCACCAGGGTGTGTGCAACCTCTGCTTCTTTCTGTGCTTTGTTTAGATTGGAAAGGCAGGTCTTGAGGGTGGGGTTAAGCATTTTTCCAATGGCTGGGTTGGAATGCAGGGAGTATCCCATTATCAGGGAGAATGGCAACTTGTGGATGACAGAATGTTCCACAGAATTGTGGGTGAATTCCGCAAATGAGAGGAGGTCTAGCCATTTCTGGGGGACACCATTGCAGTATATGTGCAAGTATGTTTCTAGCTCCTGGTTGTACTGTTCAGTTTCCTCATCGGTCTGAGGATGGTATGTGGTGGAGAGCAAGATATCATATCCAAGGAGGTGGGCAAGTTCCTTGGTGAAGGCTGATGTGAATTGTGGACCTCGATTGAAGAGTAGTTGGTTATGAAGACTGAACCATTTGAACATGTGTTCAAAAAATAAACAGGCTATGCTGGCAGCATCCACTATTTTCATACAAGGGGCTAATATTACCCCCTTCATAAGCCCATGGTCAACCATGACCATGACAGAATCAAAACCCCACACTGAGGGCAAATCGGTGATTAGATCCACAGAGAGGTGCTGAAAGGGACAAGTGGTGGCAAAATCAAGGAGGAGAAGGGGGGAAATGGTTGGGTGTGTCTATACTTTGTATGCCTGGCAAATAGTGCAGCCTGTAATATAGTGTCAAACAAAGAAGGAAAGGTTGGGCCATCAATAGTCACAGGAGAGAAATGTGACAATGCGAAGATGGTCACCATGGCCACCCTTGAAGGACGAGTGGGCAGCAGCGACAAGGTCGGGATGAGCATCTGAGGGGACATAGAGGTGGTTCTTGAAGTACAGGTGTCCCTCAATATAGGACCAATTGGTGGCAACCGTGCAGCCAAGAGGGGGGGATTCCTCCTTCATATGGTGGAGGACATCCAACACAAGGGGATCGGTGGCAGAGGAGGAGTGGATTTTATCAGCCAGTGCCAGGTCAATAGCACAGAGTTGGTGGTCAAAGGCATTGTCTGGCAACATTTGAGTGGTGGCATTGTTGTTCAATGTGTCAACTGTGTCCTTCCTGGACAAGGCATCCATGAGGGCCATTTTACTCCCTGGGAGAGCAATGTAGGACAGGTTGAAGTCCTGTAAAAAGAGCAACCAGCATGCTTGCCAGTGTGACAGCTTTTGTGGTTTTTTGAAGTAGGTCAAGTTCTTGTGGTCCATTTGAACCACAACCAGGTGGGAGGAGCCCAGCAGGTACTGGCACCATTTCTCCAAAGTGTGAATAACAGTGAGCAGTTCATGGTCAAAGATATTGTAGTTTCATTCTGCCAGTAAGAACATTTGGGAGATATACAATTGGAATTGGATTGGATTAAGACACCACCAGATACTGTGAGAGAGGCATTGGTCATGATGATGAATGGTCAGGAGGGATCAGGAAAAGCTAGGATGGGTTTAGAGGTGAAAGCTTGTTGAAGAGTTCAGAACATGGTTTCTTGAGGGGCAACCCAGTGCCAAGCTTGGGTCTTTGAGGTAAGACTGATGAAGGGGTGGGTGATGGCAGAGAAGGAAGGGATGAATCTGTGGTAGAAGTTGCAGAAACCAAGGAAAAATTGAACATCCTTCACATCAACCAGGGTCTTCCATTTGTCAATTGCCCTCAGCTTGGCAGGGTCCATTTTTGCCCCATCTTTACTAACAACCATTCCTAGATACTCCACCTTGGGTGTGGCAAAGGTACACATTTCCAGCTTGAGGAACATTTCATGTTCTTGGAAGCATTGGAGCACCTTCCAAGTGCGTTCCTCATGTAACTTTGCATCTGCCAAGTGGATAAGGAGGTTGTCCATATAAATGATGAGCCATCCTTCCGCAATATAATCTCCAAAGATATCATTCATAAATGCCTGGAACATGGCAGGGGAGTTGCACATTCTGAAGAATATAACCACTGGTTTGAAAAGTCCCAAGGGAGTGAGGAAGGCTACCTTCCACTGATCTTCTGGTTTGATCAAGACATTATTATACCCCTATCTGACATTGAATTTGGTGAACATAGTGGATCCTTTGAGTTTATCCACTAGGTCAGATATGAGGGGCAGTGGGTAGGTGTTCTTGATCATGTGTTGGTTCAGGTATCAGTAGTCCTGGCAGGGATGCAGTTTCCTGTCTTTCTTTTGGACAAAAAAGAAAGAGGAGGCTTGGAAGGATTTGGACAGTGTGATTTTTCTGCTCTTTAGATATTCTTTGATGAACTCCTTGCAGGCTTGTTGTTCTGCAGGGTTTAATGAGTAGGCCTTTGCACATCAAGGTACAAATGAGTCTTTTAACTCAATGGCATGGTCATACAATTGAGACGGAGGAAGTTTAGTGTCTTTCTTGTTAAAGACATCCTCATAGTCTCAGAAGGCCTTGAGGATTGTGGTGGTCACTTTGTCTTGCTGTTGTGCTATCATCGTGGATAGCATAGTTTGTCTCAGTATGAACTCTGGTATATCTCTGTGGGCATGAAAGAACCTAGTGCATTGGACCAGTGTCCACTTCCTGAACCCCTTGTGGAGTTTGTGCTCTATCTGTTCTTCATCATCACTGCCCAGACACCTCATAAGATATCACTGTTTCAAGACCTTAGGGTTGGCACCTGCAGTGTCTTGATATCGGGCTGGTGTGATCATTACATGCCCCTCCATCCAGTGAATATCTGGGTTAATCGACCAGAACCAAGGGATTCTGAGGATGATGTCATCCTTGCCACAACTGAGGATAAAAATATTTTGCTGTTCCTTTATTCCTCCATAGTCCAAAATGACCATGGTTTTGAACTTTATGATATCCAACTGGTTTTTGGTACCATCAGCGTTCCATGCCTTTATAGGCTGGCGAAGTCTGGTGACAGGTAGGTCCAGATGTTTGATTGCTTCTCAGTTGATGAAACAGCCCATAGCTCCCAAATCCAAAAGTATGCACGTTCCAACGATTTTACTGTCCTTGTTATGACTACGACCGGGGATAGTCATACAAGTAGACATGAAGCATAGCTGTTATGACTGGTGTAACAATGGTACATGTTCATGAATGTGTCTCCTCATTCCTACTCTTGGACACCTCCATATGGAGTTAAGAGTGAGCAGCCTGACATTTAGTCAGCAGTACTGGGACTGGCCCAGAGTTGATAGAGTGGAGGGCGAGGTGGCGGTGAGGCGAGGCACAAGAGAGGGGATCTCAAGGAATGAGTTGACAACATGAATTAGTGTATATCAAGGTTAAAGGAAGAAATGGGTACAGGCAGCACTCTAATATATATAGTATGTACTTTAGGGCAGGTATCAGAGCCCTAAAGATAAATAAGGGAATAGATGTGTTGCATTGCATAGCATGTGATATAAACAGACAGGATAAATGGGGAAACATATAACCTACAAGAGAAGGCTAAGAGGAGGCAATGTCTATGTGAGTCAGAAAGATGTAAGTAAGAGTCATGGGATAAAGTAGTGGAGATTCCTAATGCAATGGAGTAGGCCTCATCCCTCGAAGAGGGATTCATCTAACAAGTCTGCCCAGGTGGAGGTGGGGATTTGGTAATCCTGGAGGTCATGGAAGATCTTGGCAAATAGAGAAGCACTGGGGTGGTCAAGGTGGGAAGAGGGGGTGACTGATGAAGGAATTGGAGTCAGCAAACAATGAGGAGGAGGCAAAGGAGGAAATTGGTTAGGGGTCTCCTCAATCATAACAGTAGCCACCCTGAGCCCAACCCCTGTTGGGTCCTAACTCATAGGATGACCTTCAGGCTTGTCAGAATGCCTGGCGATGAATGACAAGGGATGCTAGTAAAAGAATCCTGAGGTAGCCGATTATAGATAGTCCAAGACCAACAAGGTTGGATGACCTTGACCTAGGTGAGAGACTTGGATAGCGAGGTTGGCAGCAAAGAGGTCTAGTTCTCTATACTGGGGTAGAGAATCTAGAGATGATCCAATGATGATGAGTTATTAGAGAGGGATGGCAGAAAGGAGACCTTCCTGGATGGGAAGTCAATGATGAGGAGGTGTTGACCTTAGTGATCTAGATGACCCCAATGGGTCAGAGGGTTCTTGACAATGACAGCGGAATTCTTCAATGAAGGAGGAAAGAGGGGAGGGCAAGGTAGAGGTCAAGCAAGGAGAGGGTTGCAGAGAATGGATGATGAATACCACAAAAGTAACCATAAGGTGTACACTTTAGGTGTCAGATCAAGGTTAGAGAGAGAGAGGTGTTAGAGCAGAGCTCTAACTTACATATATACCCCAGCCGTAAGGGCTTTAGGGCAGATATATCCTATCTGGGTAAGATGGTCTGTGCACAGTCTAACCTAAATAAGGTAGGAGCCATATCCATAGAAGGAAACCCAGCATCTGTATAGTACAAGGGGAGAGGCATCCCAAGGGGTTTGTAGTTGGGTTGTCAGTATGAAGGGTTAGTGCGCAACTGACCACAACACGTTGCTGACAAATATTACTCAAAAAGAAAACAGCACAAGACGAAATGCACAGGAAGGGAATTCTGGTCAAGAACAAGGACTGGATATGAGAAATGAGGCCTAGGACAAGGGCCAGATATGATAGAAATGGCCTAGGACAAGGGCCAGACTGAGACAAGAGAGACAAAGATGATGGGAGTGAAAATATGATATTCTAAATTTGAATACAAGGATTTTATAGTCCAAGGAATGCCTTAGACTCTTCTAAACTAACTAAAACACTAAATAGAAGTGTTTGAAAGAGAAGGAATAAATGCTGGACTCATTGCTAAGTAAATGGTACTTCAATATAACTAAAAACAGATAGTCCAGATTGAAAGTAAAGTAGTCCAAGTTGGATTGAGGCTGTCTGGGTAAGTGGACTTGATGGACTTGAGGCGGATAGAGCTGCCAGCAGTCTGAATAGGGTAGGATACAAACCAAAGGACTTTACAGTCCTTACAACACATGGTGTTGGCACATGAATGATCACATGAGTGATACTGGGGTTGGAGTGTGACACAAGGTCGGTGGCAATGTTGAGGTGAGATCTGGTCTCAACTGAAATGGTGATCACCAAGAAGAGCACAGGAGGGCGGTTGTGTAGAGAGACACCAAAAGAAGGCAGTGTGGCCAAGGGTTGGTAGGCACAGAGGGATAGCTGTGCAGAGAGATACTGAAGAAGAGTGGTGTGGTGGGAAGATCCTAGAGGGGATATTCCAGGGAGGACTGGGGAGGATCCAGGATCGGGAAATACAGGAGGACAGTTGTGTTGAGGGACACTGGGAGGAGGGCAGTGCAACGGGAAGATCTGTGGGAAGATCCAGGGATAATCTGGGGAAGATCTATGAATATGGGGTGCAGTCATAGAGGCACCAGGAAGGAGAATGTTGAGGATCAGGAGGAGCATGGGAGGGCAGCCATGTAAAGGGGTACCATGAGTGGTGGTAGAGTGATGCTGGGCTAGTTGTAAGACATGTTGCATTGAGTGTAAATGAGTGCTAGAATGCACTAAGGGCAGGTGGTCCAGTAACAGGAGAGGTCACAGATGGGCACAAGGTTGGGAAGAAGGAAAAAGACTGGGGGTGCACCAAAACTGTAACAGTCCTGCTTCCAGATTGAGAGGGGAATACGAATAGAATTTGATCTCAATCCAGAAATAAATACAGGGGCTATCATGATGGAAGATACTGACATTGGTTTAGTTCTTCCTTCTAAAAATGCACTGGTGCTGGGGAGTTCTTGGCACCCAATGGTGCCTTCCTCATATCTCCTCTATCAGGGTGGGTACTGGCTGAAGATATGGCTGCAGGATCCTCTTGGGCTTTGAGGACATGGATGTGTTCATTGTCCCACATAGTGGCTTCCTGTCTCTCTAATGGGACTCCTTCTTTGTCAAGGGAAGGATTGAAAGAGGACCTCAGTGTCCTCAAAATTTCATCCCTACTTTGCCCATGCAAAAGATCTTTAATGAATTTGTCCAGTGGGTCTGTGGTGGTAGAGAATGGTCTCCCAATGGCAGGTTGGGTCTCCATAGCTCTGGTCTTGGCATGAATCAGGCCACCACTCTTCTCATAACCTGGATGATTTCTCATAGAACATTCTTTCTTCTTGCAAATGAAGCACAGATTCTTCCTAATGCATTTGAAGCATTCCCCAGGACTGATGGTGATTTTATCAACATCCATAGCATTGGAGTCACAAGTATAACCATGGCCTCCATAAGCTGGTTTTGGCCCTCTCCTGATGTTTCAGATTCGTTTGAAGTTGCTCTCAATCTTGGACAACTTCTTGTATGTAGACATCTTCCATGGAGGTGGCAGTTTGAAGGGTTCTGGACATGGTGAGTTGGGTAGTGATCTGGGGGTTGAGTCCTTGCAGATACCATTCCAATAAGATATTAAGATCCATGATCTTGGATTTAATGGAGAAGAGGGAGAAACTGGGTATTTCTTGAATCCTCAGTTGTCTTTGGCATCCTGTACAAGCAAAGAGAGTTCAACTTGTACCTGGGCAGCAGTATCATAAGGGGTGAACATATTGTTGAATGCATTCTTGATTGCAGCAAAGTGGGTTTCTCCATGGGGTATCCTGCCATCTTTAATTTTGGCAAGCCATGCTTCTGTGAAGGCCTTTCCTCTTCCTTTCTGCATGTGATTGAGGAAGATATAACTCTTCACGAGATTGCTGAGTGTATCATTGAGGGAAAAGTAGCCCTCCATAGCCATGAGCCATCTGTTTGCATCTGTGGATTCTCTGGAGAACTCCTCTGGTAGGGCAGCTTTAACTCCAGGCATGTTGTCCTTATCTTTGTCATCTTTGTCTCCTGGTTCAGGGTTGTTTTCTGGAGGGGGATCTAGAAGGAGATCTGTTCTTCTAATGAAGTATTCATATGTCTCTCCATCATCAGGGGAGGATTCTTCCTTGGGTTCCTTGAAGATGGGTGGTTGAGCAGGGATGTCAGCTTATATCTCTGGTTGGGGGTGGTGACCACTGGAAGAGGCTCTAGATAGAGTGGGGGATGGGGTATGATGATGTGGGGGAGGTGTGAAGGTTCCAGTTCTTGGTTGAGAACTAATCCTTCTAGAGGATTGGAGAGAGTCAGAGTAGGGGATGGGAGAGAAGGCATGAAATGGGGAATTGGGTTGGGGAGGGGAGATACATTGCTTTTTGTCTGAAGAGGCTTCTCTATCTTGATAGAGTAGAGAGTCTAGGTATATGGACTGTGTCTTGCTCAAGGTCTAGACTACCACCAGATAGTCTTCCAGGGGGTTCGGGCTTGATAGCACTGGTGAAGGTATAACCTTGATATTATGTTATAACTGATGTAACAATGGTACATGTTTGTGAATGTATTGTCTTGTTCCTTCCCTAGGTCAACTCTAAGGAGGAGTTAAGGGTGAACAGCTTGACCAAAGTCAACAGTACTGGGGCTGGCCCAGAGTAGGTAAAGGGGAGGATGAGGCAGAGGTGAGGTAAGGCATGAGGGAGGGGATCTCAAGGAACAAGTTGACAACACAAATAAGTGTATATTAAGGTTAAGAGAAGAGATAGGTGTTATGATCAGTGTAACAATGGTACACATTCGTGACAATGTCTCTTATTTCTATCCTAGGTTGACTCCAGTTGGAGTTAAGGATAAACAGACTTGACCAAAGTCAACAGTACTGGAACTGGCCCAGAGTAGAAATGATGGGAGGATGAGGCAGAGGAGAGGCAAGGCACAGGGGGGAGTGATCTTGAGGAATGGTATGACAACATGAAGAAGTGTATATCAAGGTTAAAGAAAGAGATATGTACAGGTGGCACTCTATATATATAGTACATGCTTTAGGGCAGGGGACGGAGTCCTAAAGCTTAAATAGGTAAAGACACATTGTGTTGCATAGCATGTGAGGGTATGTATATGAGGGGATATAAGGGTTAATGCATAACCTGTGAGAGAAGGCTATGTAGGAGGGCAGTGTCTATGCAAGTCAAAAGGAATAAGTAAGAGTCATGGAAGAAATGGAGAGGCCTGAGAGGCAGTGAGAGGAGAGAATGCCTGAAGGTGGTGAAGGAGAGTACCTGAAGGTGATGAGGCACAGCCTTATCCCTCAAAGAGGGACTTATCTAAGAGGTTGGCCCACATGGAGGTGGGGATCTGATAATCTCTGAGATCATGGAAGATCTTGGTGAAGAGAGAGGAGCTGAGGTGGTCAAGATGGGATGGGGGGGGGTGACTGACAAAGGGATAGGAGTCGGGAGATGGTGAGGAGGAGGAGAACGACAAAGTGGATATAAGGTCTCCTCAACCATAACAATAGGTACAGGCAGCACTCTAATATATATAGTATGGTACTTTAGGGCAAGGGTTGGAGCCCTAAAGATAAATAAGGTAATGGCACATTGTGTTGCTTAGCACATGAGGCAAACATAGTGGGTGAAAGAGGAAATGCATAACCTGTGAGAGAAGGCTATGTAGGAGGGCAGTGTCTATATGAGTCATGGAGGAAAGAAATGGAGAGTCCTGGAGGCAGTGAGGAGGGGAGTACCCAGAGGTGATGAGGCATAGCCTTATCCCTCAAAGAGTGACTCATCTAAGAGGTTGGCCCATGTGGAAGCGGGGATCTAGTAGTCTCAGAGATCAGCAAAGATCTCAGCAAAGAGGGAGGAACCAGGGTGATCAAGATGGGAGGGGGGGTAACCAATGAAGGGATAGGAGTTTGGAGGTGATGAAGAGGAGGAGAAGGAGAAAATGGATATGGGGTCCCCTCAATCATAACAGATTGAGAGTGACAGCAGAGATATCCGTGGTATGTGGAACAGAAATGAGGGCCTGAGATATATTATTACCTATTTGAGTGTTTTGACTGAGGGTGTCAAGAGTAGACAGGCCCTGAGATATAATCCCATGACTGAGAGTGTGAGTAGTGTTAAGGATTCCAACAGCATGCTGAGAGGCAGAGAGGTGCAACATATCTAGAAGGGATACATTGTCATGACTGAGACTCACCATGTGAGTAGCAGAGCCATGCACTGATAGGTCCTTGGATATATTACCTTGACTGATAAACTTATTTACTACTGCCACCAACATTTCAATGTTCCTGATGAACAATGTAAGTTGATGCATTGGAATAGCATACATTACTAATTTTATGCCATTCAGACTGGCCCAGATCTCTTTAGCACCCAGCACTGACATGGCTTGTTGCTTGGTATTCCACTTTCCAGTCTTTGTGAATTCTCTCACTTGCTGCTTCACTTCTTCTGGCTTGGCAAGGTAGAGTACATGTGTCTCATCTTTTATGTGCTGAATATCCATTCTGCCTAGTTCCACACCCATCACTGCCAATTTTTCAGAGATCACTTCCCTGATATGTTCCTTGAAGAAGAGTTTTGAGTATGCCTCCACTTCCTGATAGCTTCATCCCTTCTTCTCTCCTTCTGTGACACTACTGAGCATTGCTTGGAAGACATTATTTGCCTTGGCTTTACTCTGTTGACTGGCCTTTGTACTCCTGAAGAGATTCTTGAACTGGTTTTTGAGTTGCTGACACCACAGTGAGTAAGATGCTCTTAATCTCTGTCCTACACATTTACTTCTTTTTGCTTCTTTACAGCATTGGCCAGCATTTGCTCCTGTTCCAGTGATAAAGGGGAGGTCATTGTGTTGCCAAACAGGACACTCATTCTAGAAACCTTTCAAACCATGCTTTGTATACATAGATTTACAAAGAAAGTGGTGTATTGTTTTTTTTTCATGGTGGCATTACTTGTGTACTCTTTGTACCATGATTCTAGGAATGTTTCTTGTTTGGTGGTAGTCCATTTGTGTGGTGCCATCTATTATCAGTGGTGTCAAATAACTCAGCAAGATAAAATTATGGCAATCAATGACATATTTTGTTATGAAAACAGTGATGAGCTCAGTTGACATTGGGGCCTTGATAAGCAAGATGAAATTTTCATTCTTGAGCCAAACACCTCCAATAGGTAATGATACTCATACAAATTCCACACACAGGCCTGCTGGATACAGTGGGTGAGATCTTGAGACACAATGTAGATAGGGTGAGGACTAGTATGCTTTGTTTCAAGTAACTCAAATTGTCTAACTCAAATTTTCTTTTACTACAATGACTGAGATGAAAGTGCCCCCTTTGCATACATTTTCTCAAGGTCTGTGATGTCCAAGATTGCATGGCAAAAGAGATCTTTGATTGCCAAGAGGATTGAAGCTGCCAAGTGTGATGCTTCAGTGGCCTCTTGGAGGCACAGCCCCACTCCATACTCTTGCAAAATGTCCTGCTTAGCAGTGATGTAATCCTGGACAATATCCTTGAGTGATGAGATTGCAGTGCAGATGGAACCCAGGCACCAAGTCTTAAGGAACTGCTGATAAAGCTTTTCAGCAGCATCATGGCCTGACATGCCAAGATATTCTTGCAATCTGTTTTATCAATTAGTAACAGTGTCAGACCATGAATGGTAACCTCATCACATGTGTTACGACCTGTAACAATGGTACACATTCGTGTGTCGTCGACTTGGCCTCTCCGTCGAGGAGTTAAGTTGAGACCTCGTTCCTACACTAGGTCGACTCCGGAGTGGAGTTAAGTGTGAACGGCCTAGCAGATGCTAGCAGTACTTGGACTGGCCAAGAGTGGGAATGATAGAGGATGAGGCAGCGGTGAGGCGAGGCACAAGGGAGGGGATCTCGAGGAACGGAAGTCCACACGAAATAGTGTAGATTAAGGTTAGAGAAAGAGAAGGATACAGGTGGCGCCCTAATATATATACTGAGGATGTTTAGGGCCGGTATCGGAGTCCGAAGTATAAATAAGGAAATGACGCGTCGCGTCGCGAGGCACGTGAGGTAAACGAACCGTGAAGTAAGGGGATACGAATAGCCATAAGAGAGGCTATGAGGAGGCAGTGTCTGTGGACGAGTCGTAACGAGTCAGAGATAAAAGGAGATCGCCGAAGGCGATGAAGGAAGGAACTATCCGAAGGTATAGAGAGGGGATCGCCGGGGGCGATGAGGGGAAGGCACTGCTAGAGGCAGTGGAGGAGGAGTGTACCCAGAGGTATCCGTCCGCTGGTCTATGCCTCGAAGAGAGACTCGTCCAGGAGGTCGGCCCATGTGGAAGTGGGGATGTCGTAGTCCCTCAGGTCGGAGAAGAGGGAGGAGAAGAGGGAGGATCCAGGATGGTCGAGATGAGAAGGAGAGGGGATCGAGGAGGGGATTGGAGTCGATGGACGAGGAGGAGGAGACGTATTAGGAAATTGGTAAGGGGTCTCCTCCAGAACCGTAACACCTCCCCTAGGTCAAGGTCACCCGACCTTCTTTGTCTAGGACTCTCGGTTGTCGCATATCTCGGGATATTACTCATAGTATCCCTTGCTGCTCATCGCCAGGCTTCCGTTAAGCCTGAAGGTATCCTACGTCGTTAGGACCCAACAAGAGTTAGGCTCAAGGCAGCTCTACGCTTCATGTCTACTTGTACGCCTACCGGGTGGTAGTCGTAACAGTTGGAACCCTAAAGATAAATATGGTAGAGACATGTTGCATTGCATATCATGTGTAAGTAAACAAGAAATATAAGGGGGTACACATCACTTATAAAGAGAAGGCGATGTAGGAGGCAGTGTCTGGATGAGTCATGGCCAAGTAAGTAAAAGTCATAAGGAAAAGGAAAGGAGAGTCCCAGAGGCAGTGAAGAGAGGAGTACCCAGAGGCAATGAGGCATAGCCTATCCCTCAAAGAGTGACTCATCTAGGAGGTTGGCCCACATGGAGGAAGGGATGTGATAATCATGGAGATCAGCAAAGATCTTGGAGAAGAGTGAGGAGCTGGAGTGGTTGAGATGAGGTGGAGGGGTAACCGATGAAGGGATAGGAGTCGGGAGGTAACAAGGAGAAAAGAAGAAGAAAATGAGTATGGGCCTCCTCAATTGTAACAATTGTGAGCTCTGGCCATCATGGATGGGAGGTGAGATGACATCCTTTGCTGGGTTCACTGGAACATAATGGCCAATTTGCTCCTTGAGTCTTGCACAATCATCAGATCACACACTTGTAATAACCTTTTTCATCTGTGGGCATTGCATTAGATAGAAAAAGGCACATATATGCACACACTTACCCCACCCAGGACCTATCAAAGCTCATTTCACTTCTTGGGATTGTTGACAAGCTCCTTAAATGCAGGAGCCAAGTCAATAAAGGTGTTGTATGCATGCTGGTAGTGATCTTGTTGTTTAGGTGGGCTAAGAACCAATTTAGAAGTCTGAATACTGAATATATGCCAATTTTCAACTTATATTACCCAAAGGAGTGCCTCCTATCTCTTGCATTCAGCCTCAGACTCCTTGAGCTCACTCTTCTTCACCACTTCTTCTTCCTTCAGTAGGATGATGTAGTCAACAATCTTATGGGGGTAACAGAAAATGTCAACACATTGAGCAACAGCACAAGCAGCAACCACATATTCTTTCTCCATTGATCTTAGGTTGGCTTCAGGCTTGCTATTGGACTCTGAGGCATCCAAGTCATCCTCAGCATGCAGAGCACTTGCAGAACTCCTGTGATTGTGAATTAGTAAGATAAAGTACAGCATGGACCTACTTATCTGCAAGATCTATTTTTTTGAGTCCTCTGAGGGCTCCCTTTTGCATGCTTTTTATTCCATTTTGCAGCCTGCTGAGGCCTTGACAACCCAGATTCTTTGCTCCTTGACGATCTGGAATCAGAAAAGTCAGTGTTGGAAGTTTCAAGAGATTTGGCATGTATTCACATGTTGATTGTTTGAGTCGTTGAAAGTGGTGGATGCAAAGTGGTGGTAGTAGAGATGAAAGCAGGATTGGAGACTTAGACTCAGCATAAAAGTCTTGCTTATCTAATACCACATTGCCTAAGCTTCAGCATCTGCCACACACCCACAACTCTAACCACAATGCTGATAACCAGTAAGTGTATTGATTAACCAACCTTGTAAAACTGATTCCAAGTAACTTTGACAGGTAGATCAGCTCTTTGTTATAGGTATCATGATGTGCATACCCCCAGAGCAAATAGAGACTCTTTTTAACTTGAAATTTGGTGCTACTCACTGTCCCACCCTTCCACCAAGCCATGGATGACTCAGATGCTTTTCAGTGTCCCTGTGGTAAGGTATTCAGTGTTATGAAAGACTGAGTGCCCATGAATCACAGTGTAAAGTGTACAAAATTGGTATTGATAATATACTGTATATTCCAGGCATCACCAGATTGCCAAGAAATACCACAGTGATGATCATCACAAAAAAAGGCAGAAGCACAGCCATCAAGGCTCATTTCCATCTGTTCCATTGCACAGTCCAAGCCCTGAACAATTTTCTAGTCTCAACAGACATTCACCAAGGCCCAAGTTTCAATTTGCTCCAGTGGACCTGAATCAAGACCCTCTCCCTTCCTCCTTGCCTGGTCTGGAGCTTGCACATGACAATGGAAATCAAGTGCCAATGAAGGTATGTTTATTCACACCATACTCCTCAAAATCTATTTGATTTTTATTGTGTAGTTTGATGATGAACCCCAGGCTGGTCCATCCAATACTCAGACCACTATCAACCCACCACAGCCCACAACTTCTCATTTCTCAGGACAATCTATTCATCTACCTGCCTGCTATCATGACTACTTGCCAGGCAATGCAATAGATCTTTCTTCTCAAGCCCCTGTACCATCCACTTCTCATCTGAGTCATGCTCCACAACCACAACCAACTAATATACCTCATTACCAAACTGAGCCTGACCCCTTTTGCCTCTTTCATATATCTCCATCAAAACCATCACTCAATCCCAATGAAAACAACACAATCACCTTGCATACTGAAGCTCCAACATTGGAGCAAAATCTCCCCCATGCTACAAGCCACATTGGCAGTCTCTATCCAGTTGGCAATATTACACGGAATAATTTGTTCTCAGCATTTAGCAGTCCCACTGCCAGCTTACTCATGTGCTGGCAATATTCTGGTTCAAACATGAAATCTGTTACAGTTTTGGCACACTCCAGGTCTTTTTCCTTATCCCACGACCCCATGCCCTCATGTGACCACTCCTGTCACTGGACCACCTGCCCTGGCATACTCTTGCGCTCGTTTACACTTGACACGATGCGTCTCACAACAGCCCAGCATTGCCCCCTCCCACACTGCACTCCCTCAGTGCCTCTTGACACAGCCGCCCTCCTGTGTTCCACAATCCTGGATCTTCCCTGGATCTTCCCTGGAATATCCCTTCGGAATCTTCCCGCACCGCCCCTCTCCTTACCTCTGCACAGCCGCCCTCCTGTGCTCCCTTGGCATCTCAGTTGAGGCCAAATCTCCCCTCAACACTGCCTCTGACCTCGTGTTGCGCCCATACCTCACTTCGTCCTTGTGATCACTCATGTGCCATCACAACACATCACGCCATGCTGATTCCCACAATGCATCCTTCTGCTCGTGAACTTCCCACGGCAGACCCCTCCTGCCTTTTTGGGCGATAACCTCACCACACTGACTCTGGGTTTTCTATTGTGGATATGGACTCTTACCATATTAGGTTAGACTGTGCACGGACCACCATTACCAGATTGGGATATACCTACCCTAAAGCCCTTACGGCCAGGGTATGTAAGTTTGAGCTCCTCTCAAACACCTCTCTCTCTCTAACCTTGATCTGACACCTAAAGTGTACACCTTACTGGTACTCTTGTGGTATTCATCATCCATTCCCTGCAACATTCCCTTGCTTGATCTCTACCTCGCCCTCCCCTCCTTCTCTCCTTGTTGAGGACTCCGTCATTACCCCTATGAACCAAGGCTGAGTAACTTTGTCGTTACTCAACACGGCTTGTCACCGTTGGCTTGTCTCTAGGTTCTCTGCTCCAGTACAGAGAACTCAACCCACTTGCCATTGACCTTGTTACCCAAGGCTCTTGCCAAGGTCAAGACCCCTCAATCTTCTCCACCTTGGACTTTCGGTCGTCGCCTACCTTGGGATACTCTTCCTAGTATCCCTCATTGTTCATTGCCAGGCTCCTGTCAAGCCTGAAGGTATCCTACAGTGTTAGGACTAACAAGGGTTAGCTTAAGGCGGCCCTACACTTCGTGTCTACTTGTACGCCTACCAGGTGGTAGTCATAACAAAATCTATTGCTGAGCTACAACATCTTCGGATGTTCATCAAAGACCCAATATTTGATCCCATTGTGGTCTCAAAATTTTTGCACAAGGAATACAAAAGGATACAAAAATACCTTCATGAGGAGGGTAATCCATTCTGAGCTGAGCACAGCTGGAAGTAGAGCAAGGTCACTATTCCTTTGCTCAAGAAGAATGTTGAATATGAAATGGTCTAAAGCACTATCTGCTTCAGGCAACACCAAATGATATCAAGTCATAAGAATGAAGAGGAGGAATGAGAAATGAGCCCTAAGGTCTCTTGAGTCCTGCTTTAGATGGAAGTATCCAAAGAGACTAGACTGGGGATTCCAGCTGTAGTCCTCTGGGTTTATATATTCATACTAAGTGTGTATATGTTGTGTCTAGATCTATGATCTAGGGCATAGGGTAAACAGTAATTAAGTACATGAGGCATAGGCATGTGGAATGGAAGGAGCAGTGATTAAATACACATGTTGATGGTGGGAGTGAAATGGAAGCATGACAGAGATGAACATGTGAAATAATATAACCATATCAGGATTGGATCTCAGATCTGATCGGGAAAAGAGAAAAGAAGTAAAGTGCATCCATAGCACGAGTCCATCTAGTGGCTCTAGAAAAAGTGAAATTGATGTGGGTGAGCACACATGACTATCACATGATCCGATAAGATAACAAAAAAGAATGTTCGATTACGACCATAACAGAATATAGCTCTGAGGACAATCCCGACATCCCAAAGTTCTCAGTCAATGTTACTCATCACTCACTTGTTGACATCATCAAATCAGTTCTAAGCGATGAGGTCTCAAAGCTATTTCACATCACTCCATTTGAAAAATACTGGACTTCAGCTGATGGTCACAAACTCAGGGTCTATTCTGAGGTACATATATATGTCTCCAGAGATGCTGAAAGCCCACACAGAAGTCAACACCCTTCCGAGAGAGGCAGATGATATGTATGAGCATGTTGTTGTTCCTCTAATGTTCTGGTCTGACACCACCCAGCTGGCAAACTTTGGCAATGCATTGTTCTGGCCAATCTACCTCTTTTTTGGCAATCAGTCAAAATATGCCCATGGCAAGCCAACATCAGGAGTGTGTTATCATGTTGCATATATTCCAAAGGTGCCTGATCACTCATCATTCAAGCCTACTATAGCTAACCAAGCCTTTCAGCTACCCAAAGACTTTCAAGATATCTACATCAAAGCTCACAACAACAAATCAGCAACAGCCAAGACTTTTACCCACTGCAAGTGTGAGCTAACACATGCAGTATGGAGACTACTGCTGAATGATGATGACTTTTGGAAGGCTTACAAGTCTGGACTGCTGATTGAGTTTGCTGACAGCATTACTTGGCAATCATTTCCTTGCTTCTTCAGAGGCTGCTGACTATCCAGAAAAGTGAGTCTTGTACCATATATTTTTTGTCAACTAATGAGCTTGGCTAGGATAATAATGGGATGCATCAAATTTTTAGGATGATGTCTCTGTCCCCAGTGTCTCATTGAAAAGGCAAATGTACACAAGATGGGAAGTAGAGATAACATCATCATGAGGACAAGACACCATGTAAACAATGAGGCCTACCACAAGAAGATTGAGAAAGCATGTAGAAAAATGTTCAAGTATGGCAAGAAGATTTCAAGTAAGGACATAGCAAAATACCTAGAACATCAGTTGCTCACACCAGTTTGAGTATATGATGTCATTCAATTTATGGTGACAAAATGTTGATTTTATCTCACTGGCAGAGTGCTTTTGCTGCATTTGGCATCAACTTCTTCCTTCTGCTGGTCATTGACCTCCTTCACGAGTTTGAGTTGGGTGTCTGGAAAACAATATTCACCCACTTGATGTGCATTCTACATGCAGCTGGAGGTTTAGCTGTTCAGGAACTGAACTGGAGGTACAGAATAATGATTTAGTTCACATCAGATAATCAACAATATGAATCTAGGTACCACCACATTCCTACTTTTGGACAGGGAACAATCAGAAAGTTCCATCAGAATGCATCATCTATGAATCAATTGGCTGCCCATGACTTTGAAGATCTATTACAGGTATGTACAACATAACAAGATTGAACTGCAATGTGACTCTCCACCAGTGTGCCTGCCCTGTATTCAAGGGATTACTTCCAGAACCACACAACACAATCATTCTTGACTTATTATTTCAGCTGGCAACATGGCATGCATTCGTAAAGTTGTGCTTACACACAGATGACACCCTTTCCCTTTTCAAAACAGCAACAACATTCTTGAGTCAAGTGGTCAGCAAGTTTCATAAGATCACATGTGAATATTATCATACAACTGAGCTTCCTCAGGAATATGCAGCACGAGGTTGACGTGAGGCTGCACTAGCAGCCAAGAATCCCCAATCATCAACATCCACAGCCAGGTCAACAGCTGGGCCCAAGGTCAAGACTTTGAATCTGTCAACGTACAAGTATCATGCACTTGGGGACTATGTCAGCACAATCCGACAGTTTGGGATAACAGATAATTATTCTACTCAAATGGTACTTTTATTTTTATTTTTATGTTCTTGAGTTCATGAACATTTTCCCAGGGTGAGCTCAAACATCACTCCTCAAAATGGCGCTTCATACGATCAGGAAAGAAAAAGACTACAATGGTTACAAGCATTGCAAATCAAGAGGCAATAGAGCAGTTCATTCATCAGGTAAATGCCACACAAGAATCACTCAATATTGAAGAGATCCAACAACAGCGACCTGTGCGAGTGCATTCATCCCCAAGTGACCACTATCACATTGCTGCAACATCACAACATGTGGAGGACCTTCTAGAATGGGTGGGAGAGTGAGGAGAGGATCCTGCTGTCACAGTAGGTATTACTCTATGGAATTCAAGTTAGGCTAATGGTTTGTATCCCAGAATTTCATTCCTCAAGTCAAAAACCATGTCCTGGCATGCATTCGGGGACTTGCTTACAATGGGGATGAATATGATTTCACAGACGAAGACCACAACTGCACTGTCTTTGAGAACAACAAGGTCTACAACCATCCTCTATTATGCGTCAACTACACTACTTATGATCTCCAGTGCAAGCAAGACACGGTCAATCCTCTGTCTCGTGCAGATGTTATGGTTCTCTCACAGGAAGACAAGTGGACACACCCATACTGGTATGCACAAGTGATCAAGATTTTCCATGTCATGGTTTTGCATCATGAGGACTGGTACTCACACTTCAAGAAACCCAAATGGATTGATGTCCTTTTCATCCAGTGGTTTTAAATGGATTCAAATTACCTTGCCAGATGGAACACGAAAAGACTGTACCATCTCCAGTTCTTTGAAAAAGATCACTTGGCTGACGCTTTTGGTTTCATTGATCCGAATTTGGTTGTCCAAGGGGTCCATCTCATTCCAAGTTTTGGCTATGGTGAAACCAATGATTACCTTGATCAGAGCTTTGTCTGTCAAGCAGACAGCGAGTCAAACACTGACTGGCGCTATCTCTATGTCAACATGTGGGTTTCCTGAACCTCTCTCTATTTCTGAGTAAACTAAATGTGTCTACTGTGACTAGATTTGTTGATCGCAATATGTTCATGCGATTTCAGGGCAGAGGAGTTGGTCATAAAGCAACCCGAGACTGGGATGAGTTCTTGCTGCAGGAAGGACACACAGCTGAAGACCCAGTGGTGGATGGTACAGATGAGGACTCGGAAGAGCTAGGCAATACAGTGCAACAGGCGGGTGGCGAGGAAATTGGTGAGCAGATTGAGGAAGGAGAAGAGGACATGGCTGGCGGGGCAGAGGAGAGGGCAGAGGATGTAGAAATGGATGAGCATGAGCATGAGCTGGACAGGGTGGTTGCCGACGAGGGGGAAGAATTGGACGACGATGTTTTGGCACAGGAGGGGTATGGCATGCTGTAATCAGTTCATACAGTCTCGGTTGGGCAGATATGACGATGTAATGCAATATCGGTTTATTTAGTACATGACAAGGACACACGTGCTACAAAGCACTCACGATAAGTCACGATATACCCTTGTCTACTCTCGAGCAACAAAGAAAAATAATCTCATGGGCGTTTTCACATTGCTGACATACCGAGATCACATGACCATGACTTTTTCGAGCGTGGCACCCATGATATGGCAAATCGGGCAATGTCTACTTTCTGCAAGGTTTGTGATGATGTAGTGGAACTGGACACCGCCAGGTCCAAGGCTGGACGACGTACCTATCTGCGCAAGCTTTGAACTTTCTGCAGGCTGTGTCCGTTGTCACTGAGTTCGAGATGTAAATGATTATGAAAGAACAATTACTAGGGTCTCAATAATTCTAACGCAGACGGCGAAACCGTCTACTGTACTTACATGACATAGGGAATCGGAAGACGAACTCCATATACTACTTATCTCGTACCACGACTACAACCACAGCATACTCAGCTCCTCCTTCATCTCGATATCCGTTGGGGTGCCTCTGATTGCGCGATCGATGCATTGGTGTGCAAACTCGCCTTTGAGAAGGGTGAGAACAAAGTACGTCTGTCCCTCTTTTCTTAAGGTCGTGCTCTTCACCGAGGATGGCTCATCTAGGTTGTTGTGCTCAACTGCTGTCGTCCAGGTGGTCTCTTGCGAACCGAAGAGAAGACTTTTCGCATCGGGTCTTCGTTCTCCGTCTGCAGATCTTGATTATGTAAGAAATTTGGTTACCCATCCATTGCGCTCGCTTAGCAAAAACTCTGATACAAATAGGCTTTCAACAGCATTTGATGTCCTCGCTGCACGTCGCCTGGATGAGCAAGCGTCGGAAGATTATCCACGTGCGCAAACGAACGCTTTATAAACAGAGCAATGAGTAATAGGCCCAATAAGAGCAAGTAGCTCTGTCCCTACTAGTAGCAAATTTTCGTTCTGTTTCATTCACGGGCGACCTAGATTGAATCCAATGTATAACCTGGTATCTTAAATAAAATGAAGTTCGTAGACTGCTCGGTGGTTAGTCAAGGCTAGGGAATCATGATCACATGGTACATGAAAGATGGATGCTTGTCCTGAGAAAAGGAGCTTCTGACGAGACCAAATCAATCCCACTTTAAATTTTGCAAGTACCCATCATACGCCTCTCTTGCATCACAAAGGAGGGTTGCTAGCAGCTCTTTCTCAGATGCCATGAGGTGGTTATCGTCACCCTCTTCGTCTAGTTCGAGGCAGGATAGTGACTTATCGCACACCTGTCGAGCGACCCTCTCCCTCCACTTTTCCCATACAACGGTTTCATTCGGGAGGAAAGTGCGTAATATTTTTTTGACAGCGATGGGTGAGGGATTGGACACTCGATGAAAAAGAAGGAGAGCGACGAAGACGGTCATCGATGTCCTGGTCCCGAGGCAGAATTTGCTAATTTGTGGACCACCAAGCTTTTGAAGAAGGACGTCGGTTTGGAGTGTCTCTTTTCTGCGCGAAGAGATGTGGAAATTGTACACCCACGATACGCAGAGTGAGATGACGAACATGAGCTGGCCGAAGAGTGTTCCTTGGGGAATGAGGAAGAGTTGGGCCAAGAACTCGAGGACGAGCAGGAGTGAGCATATGCCGATGGCGTGCCGCGAGAGCCCATCGCCGAG